>PVKZ01003546.1:0-125887 GCA_004027375.1 Macroglossus sobrinus
AAAAAAAAATAAGCTTACCTTGAATCCACATCTCACACCAAATACAAAAATTAACTCAAAATACATCATAGACCTAAACATAAAACTTAAAACTGTAAACTTTCTGGAAGAATATATTGAAGAAAATATTTGTAGCTATGGGTTAGGCAAAGATTTGTAGATAATATCAAAACCATGAGTTTTAAAAGAATAAATCTGCATCAAAATTAGGAAAGTCTGTTATTTGAAAGATGGTTTAGAGAATAAAAGAGAAATTCATAAAACAAGAGCAATTATTTGCAAACTTTTTATGATAAGAGCTTGCAACCACAATTTATAAAGAATCCTTAACACTAAATAATAAGAAAACAAGTATTAAAAGTGAGTAGAAAATTTTAACAGAAATTTCATCAAAAAAGATGTATGAATGAACGAAAGAAAGAAATAAAAATAGGGAGAAATGGAAAAAATGCATATTCTCAGCAACATTTGTCTTAATAAAAAATCTGCCTAAGAGCTGAGGGGCAAGGAGAATTTCTGGTGATAAATCTGAAAAGATGTTCAGAAGTCTGGAACTAAGATCTCAGAGCTCCCTCAACCAAGAAGAAAAAATTAAGTGAAGTAACTAAATTTCAAAGGTAAGAGACTTTTTTCTGAAGATTTTTCTTCTACTTTCTTAGACCCCTTGCTGAATTTTTTAATACTACATAATATGGGTTAAAACTGCTAATAACTTTATATGTATATTAAAATCCTTTTTACATGTGTACTATTAGTAGATAATGATCTATTCAAGACATTCATCTGTTCTTTTTCTCTGCTTTTTTTCTTATTCCCAAGCCCCTGTTCTCTCTACTTTTAGGTCAAATATTAAATCGTGAATGTCAAAAGTCACTGGAAGGCAGATAAGGAAATAAAAAACGGTTATTTTCTTCAAACAGCCATTGTTTAGTGCCAGAATTCATATGAAAATGAGTGATTAACTGGACTTGATCTTATTAAGTAAAAAAAAAAAGAGAGAGAGAGAGAGAGAGAGAGAGAAAGGATATTGAAAGCATCATACACAAAAATAAAGGAATTATTAAATCTTATTTATAATACAATGAAATCTACACAATCCAGTTGAAAAACATTTGCCCATGACTGGCTACCTCATTGTAAGCAGATGTAGCATTCAAAGAATTTTAGACAATAATGGGTAAAGAGCTATCTAAATTTTATGTATATATTTACCCATTGGTCTAGAGGCATAGATCCACTTTTTATCTAAGACTCAATTTCCTCTTGATTGCCTTGATCTGTCTAATAAGTTTCTATTGTGATGTTCACCATATTCCCAAACTAAATAAATTTGGCAAGAAATAAATAGAACTTTGATTTTTCTCTTTATCCACTCATCAAGGTTATTATTTGCTATTTGTTTGGCTCTTTATTCCTCCGGCTCAAAATCTGTTTTACTGAAAAGACATATATAAAGTAGAGAAATTTAAGCCAGGATTATCTCCTGGCAGTCAGAAACTAAAAGTGATTGCTAAATTTGTCAGTTGTTGATGCCTTAAAGAGCACTTGGGAAAAAGAGTATTTCTTTGTCTTAATTCATTTGTAATAGGAAATTGAAAAATGGACCCTGAAAGAATCATCTCTTATTGACATATGAGTTTTTATTTTCTTTTTGTCTAGTGGAGATTGCTACATTGCAGCTGAGGTGACCAATATGCTGAAATTTATAAATGGACAATTCTGAATTTATTTTATTGAATGGGTTTATTCTTTATAAATAGTCCCTATTTTTCTTTTAAGAAAACAAATTTCATTGGCTTTTTCAAATGTAAAAAATAGAATCAATTTATTTTGTACATGTGTTCCTCCTAGAACCTTCGAGTTTCTATAATAGTTCAAAAGCCGGCTTCATGGGTTTGTGATCTATGCAGTCTCGCAGGGCCCCCTGCTCTGAAGGGCCCAATGTTTGGTTTAATGCTCTGCTGTCGTCATTTGAAATTCTTAGTAATTATTAAACAAGGAGCACCTCATTTTCATTTTGTACTGGGGCCCCTGCAAATAATGTAGCAGGTCCTGCTCAGTTTGTGTAATTAATCATCAAAGTTCAAGTGAAAGTTTATCACAGGCCTTACAAAGTATAACAATAATAAAGAACATTTATTGAGCATTATGTGCTGTTCTAAGAACTTTGTGGGTATTCACTTAGGTGAGCCTTGAGAAAAATCACTACAAGGTAAGTGTTAGCATTTGCTTCATTTTACAGATGGGGAAATTTAATCACAGAAGTTAATGAAATTAATCACTCAGTTAACTGAGGGGCCAGAATCAGATCTCAGTCAGCCTGACTCTAGGGCCTTCTGTGTTAAAATTCATGAGAGCAGTTAAAGAAAACTTCAGAATCACATGACTTCTATAACACAGTCTCTACCCCCAGAAACTTGTACAAACAATCTTGTTTTGTGCTTCTGTTTCCCTTGCCCATCTCAGACTTTATCTGGGTAACTGGTATACTGTGGATGTTTTATTTAGCAGAACTTATGGAATGACCCCATTTCTTTGATCCATGAAGTATTCCATTTGCAGTATATCTATAGACAAAAGGATCACATTTTAATTCTTCTGGAACCATTCACATTGCCTTCAGTGCATCAGGAAGGTTTAAGGTTGATTTCTTAATTCATTTATTTGCTAACGCAGGAGGCACCTTTACTTTTACTTCTTAAAGGTGGGCTCAGTTCCTTGGCTGAACTAAAAATGGCATTTTGCTCCAGCGGACTTCTAATTAGTTTGCCTTCTGTCAGAAATAGGAAAACCAGCTTCCGGACACTAATATTTTTCTGGCAGGGAAAGTAATAAAATCTGGCAGTCAGCATGTATGAATAAAAACAAGGAAAGCAGAAAAGAATTCCCATTTTGTGAGACAGGGTAGTAACTCAAAGCCAAAACATCTATATAGTAAATGATTTATTTTAAAGTATTTTTAAATAAATAAAAGAAGGTGTAGCATAAATACCTCATTAGAGGAAACATGACTGAAGGTGCCAGAAAAGATTGCCAATATATATACCCAGTAAGAAGAGTTTAGCCTGGCGGCTATGAGCTATATTGCGTGAAGTCCTAGCTTTAAATCCTGACTCTACCACTAACTAGACGGTGAAGTCTTAACAAAGTTTTCTCATACATAAGACAAACACCTACTATGTATCAAGTGTTTTGCTAAATTCTGGATACACAGAAGTATCTGAAAGAAATCAACATGGTGTTACCTTCCAGGTGCTTGTGGTTCAGTGAGATACCACTGTTGCAAATAGTTTAGAAGACTTACAGTGGGTTCCAGCATCACTCTATATTCCTCTTCTCATCTGCACTGGAATGTGCATTTCTGGCTTCTGAGTTTTTATTTCCAAAGTTCTTACATTCCCTCACACAGACAGAGCTTAGGCACTCCTCAGGAAGGAAGCCTGTGCTTCTTTTCAATGTACTTTATAAAATTCTGACTGTGGCTTTATCACACTGCAATTCAATATTCTTCCAATATGATTGTAATTGAGCCTGGGATCCCATTGCAAGGAGCACCTCTTCTCAACAAAGTCATTTAAATTGAGAAGAGTTCCTCTCTACTGAGGGTCCAAACTAAAAACAATGCTGCATTATGAGAACATGAATATGCATCACTTCTGGTCAATGCCATGAAACAGCCCCCTTGCATACACACTTCTCCCCTTAGCAATTGTATATATAATACACAATATCAGGGAGATGCATACTCCCCAGGAATTTAAGGTGGACCATGAGCACATGAGGTCTCAGAAAGACATCTCCCTGAACCATCAATTACTCAAAGATCTGGGAGGGAAACATACATTTGGCACACACACACACACACACACACACACACACACACACACACACCTGCATTATCAAAATCTGGCATCAGGAGAGTAGAAAAACAACCAGATGATGACCTGTTATGCAGTATTGGTTCTCCACCCATCAACCCAGTTCCCCAAACTTATAGACTTAATGTATTATTTTATCCACTGGCCAACAGCACAAGTAGAAATTGTTTGGGGACTTTTAAGTTAAAGCTGGAGCTCTCAAAGTTTTGTCCTTCTAAGGGTATACTTTTGGCTACCTTATCAGACTGGGCAGCCATGATATAGTATAATTACATGTCAATTCTCTCCTATGTTATTGGATGTTTCCATGAAAAATATGACAAAAAACACTGTTCAAAACTATCCTGTGTACTTTGAGCATTATTGAATCTCACGACACCAAAGAGGTTAAAAATTAGAATTTTCAATCTACAGGAAACCTTAGAAATCATCTCATCCAGGGGCCTTAGAGGCCATG
This sequence comes from Macroglossus sobrinus, assembly GCA_004027375.1. Classification (NCBI taxonomy): domain Eukaryota; kingdom Metazoa; phylum Chordata; class Mammalia; order Chiroptera; family Pteropodidae; genus Macroglossus; species Macroglossus sobrinus. The sequence goes on from PVKZ01003546.1 coordinate 4,336, forward strand.
GCAGAAGATGTGGTGAGGCCAAGAGGGAACAGCTCAGTCTCCCCCCACATCAGCCCTTCTGCCACTAGGATTGCTCATTTTCCTTCATCAGCCTCATCAATAGGATCCACTTTGATCCTATTTTTTATATTTTTCTACCATTTCCAAGTAAGTTTTTATATAAGGAAAAGTGTCTAAGAAAAAGTTTGAAAGTTGCTAATCTGATCCAACTCACTTATTTTGTTGAATAGTACCAAAGTCACATTATGCCCCAATTCAGTCCTGCCCACTCCAACCTGAAGACAGCAAGCACCTAATAACAGAGATCCAGAGCAAGCCTTGCTTCAGAGCCTGGGCAGAAATCTTCAGTGGCTGTCACCAGAATTTTTTGACCAAGCGTGCAGCTAATTAGCCAAATGATGGAATTTAGGAAAGTATTACTTCCTATTCATTTGTTTCAAACAGCGTATAATTTTCCAGCATTAGGGAAAAGTGTGTGAGATCCTTGCAGAAGAGAGCATTCAGAAACTACTGTACAAAACTACCAACACCTCCAATTTGGCCCTTCTCTCCTTTAGAGAGCAGCCATCACCTTCCTACGCTCTCCCATGCTCAGTCCCCCTTCAGAGCCTAGATGGACTGTTTCCCTAATGGGCTAATCTATACACCAATTGCTCTTTAATGTTTTTTTTTTAAATTAGCTCACATTTTAATGTTAGCCAGCCCTAAGCAATAATATTTATTAAATCATGAAAAAGTATGCCTTTTTATTAATACACCTTAGTAAAATACAAAATTATTAAATTAGATATTTTGCATCTAGGCCAAATCATCTCATGTAATGTTTTCTTGGAAAGTATTGATCTAATTCAGTCATTCAGCAAACAGTCACCGAATCCTTGCTCTCTGCCAGACACTGCGCTAGATGTGACAGATAAAAACTAGTAAGGGACTACTGCAAGTTTGCTTTTTCTGGCTAATGTGATATAAATGGTGCTGAGGTCCCAGGTGCCTGATGAAAACATGTGCCCTTGAGAGTCAATTTCAGTGTGTGTGTGTGTGTGTGTGTGTGTGTGTGTGTGTGTGTGTGTGTGTTTTAAGCAAAACATGTTACCAACATTCACAGTAAAAAGTCATTGGCAGTGGGAACCTTTGCCTGAAATGAGATGTTATACTCTCTAAAAGCACTTTTGCAAGAAAAGGGAATGCTCAGACCTCCGTGAAACAGAACCTAAGTGGCTGTTAAGGACTATATGTGTCCCCCCAAAATTCATATATTGAACTCTTACCCCCCTCTCTATGTATTGGTATTACTGTTGCCAGAAAGGTTTTTGTTCTATTCCATGGGAAAGAATTCAAAGGCAGGACAAACAACAAGCAAGAAAATGCAGTTTATCAAAGCGAAAGAACACACTTGGATTGGGGGTGGGAGATTGACCGCAGACTTGATTGAGAGAGAAAGAGAGAGAGAGTCCCCCAAGATGGCTGGTTATGAGCTCTCTTTGTTTTCAATGGAGGCAGAGGCAAGGAAAATCTGTGCTGACATAGCCTTGTTGTCTCCTCCCTGCAGACAGGGAGCTCTTTTTCCTGCTTTTTCTTCTTCTTATAATGTTTCTGGAACTGTCATGATATCCAGTGCATAATGGGAGCTGCAGTATTTGCAATGCAGATGAGATTATAATGATATAATTAGCCAAAGGTCATGCCTTACCCAAAGATGGCATTTAGGCTGGAAAAGACCAGTTTTGGCTGATCCTCCCTGCTGGGACTCAAACAGGAGGAAATCTGAAGAAAGGAAAAATTTCCAGAGCCATATCTTTGGAAGGGGATGGTGTGTCCTTGCACTGCCTGTCCTGCCTCATTGGAAAGAGGGCCTTTGGGAGGTGATTAGGTCATGAGGGTAAAGCTCTCGTGAATGAAATTAGTGCCCTTATAAGAGAGACTCCAGAGAGCTTTCTCTCATCCTGTCCACCGTATGAGGACACAGTGAAAGGGAGGCCGTCTATGAACCGGGAAGTAAGCTCCCATCAGACATGGAATCATCCAGTGCCTTGACTTCCCAGTCTCCAGACCAGTGAGAAATAAATTGGTGTTTAAGCCAGTGGTCCCCAACCTTTTTGGCACCAGGAACCAGTGCTCCTTTGAGAATCTAATGCCTGATGATCTGAGGTAGAGCTGAGGCGGTGATGCTAGCGCTGGGGAACAGCTGCAAATAGAGATGAAGCTTCACTAGCTCATCTACTGCTCACCTCCTGCTGTGTGGCCCGGTCCCTAACAGGCCACAGACCAGTATGAGTCCATGGCCCGGGGATTGTGGAACCACTAGTTTAAGCCACTCAGTCTTTAGTATTCTGTTATAGCAGCCTAAGCAGACTAAGTCAGGGGCCCAAATTTCCCTAGCTCCACTTTGATGTACAATAGCATTTACCAAACTGTTCAAAGTTTTAGGCAAAATAATAATAACAATAATTGTCATATTATCATTATTATTATTAAAAAGATTCCCTGGGCAATTGGGAAACATTGGATTATAAAAAATTATATATGTTTTTTAAATGGGAAACAGAGCTTTTATTTGCTAAAAGGGATTGCAGCTTTCTAAAAGTGGAAGTTAGTTGACATTGTTTTTCAAAATTATCTGACCATGGAACACTTGCCTGAGAATCATTTCACCAGATTTATGTTCTACGGGATACATTTTGGAAAATATTATTCTAGAAACATTTCGCAGTGTAATATCAGCTACGATCGAAAGATTTGGGAAGAGAGAGGTAGCAACTTTGGCATTTTTCCCTTTGCCCAGGCCCACGGCTGACAAAAATCTTTCCTACAGTTGGCTCCTGAGTGCTGGAGAAATGGAACTTCATTGACAGTTAATGCTTCACTGGCAGAAGTTAAGAAGTGGGATAAGATAAGAAGAGAGATGCTGAAGTATACAGCACACCCAGAGCCCCCTATGATAGAGGGGTCTCCCACAGACTAGGGTCAAGAGAGGACGAGCAGCACATGATGTCAGCTACACACAGGGACTGTGGTCAACACTAGCCTTCAGCTGTAAATGGTGTCTGAGGTTCTTCCCTTGGAACATTTAAAATACTGAGTCAGTGAAGATGATTCTAAATATTTTCTTAGAGCTAAGAGTATAAATTCAATTGCAAAACTGGAAAAGTTTCAATCCTATTTCTCCATAATGTGGGTGTTTGGGGTTTTTCAAAATACTTTTCCAGTAAATTGCCCTCTGCTTGTCCACAGAAATAAACAGCAGCCCTAGGGCAGATGGTGAAAACCTGGGCCCTCGGAGCATGAGCTCTAAGAACAGTTTTCCCTCGGATGTCACTGAATTTCTGCAGCCAAGTTAAGTACAGTATGTGTGCCATATTTATTCCCGGGGTAGTGCTTACTCTTATTCCCACCAGCAAAGATTATGTGTCATGTTTGGGTGTCTTGGGGATTCTTAAATTATAGCAAGTGGAGTCAAATTTTCTTTTTCTAATGTAACTGAGCAACAAAAATCATTGTTCATGATAACACAAAATTAGAGTTGTTGACATGTACTCACTGGGCATATGACAGGTTTATAGGTTCTTTCACAAACTCTCCCATATTTTAAGGTCCATGTTTGTCTTGTGCAGAGTGGGGCACCAATTTAAATAATTTTTTTCTGACTGTCTCTCTGGATTAAAATGTAGATCTCTTGTCAAATTCAACTTTCCAATCCAAACCTCCAACTAGATTTTTTTTAATGTACCAGCAATATGGTCAAGCAAATCTGGTAAATGTGCTTAGGAGTATGGATAATGAGTGACCTAACAGGGATGGATAGGGAGAAAACTTTTATTATCGTCTGTCTGGTAGATTGTCTGAAAAACAGAATGTCTGCAGTTATTCCCCTCCCTGTAACCATGCCCTTTGCAATTTGATGTTGTAGCTCCTACACCTAAAGATGCAGCCTATTTCCCCAGTTCTTGGATCTGGGCTGGACTTGTAACTTGCTTAGGTTAATAGAATGTGAGAAAAGTGTCAGTGAACATTTCCCTCCTCTTTGAGGCTTGCCTCCACCTGTAAACAAGCCTGGGCTAGCATGCTGGACAATGAGAGCACCCAAAGCCTGTGGTCAGTCAGCACAACTGTACCACCTGTGACCCCAGCTGGTACATATGGTACATGTGGTACCATATGGTGCCAAAGTCCCATGTGACAAAGTGTAGCCAAAATGAGCTTGTTGATCTGCAGCTGACTGTAGATGTATGAGCAAGCCCAACTGAGATCAGCCAACCCTGGTCCAAATCATGTGAACAACTCAGCTACCTCACTGACTTGTGAGTGATAATATATAGTTATGTCTTTTTTTACTGTCTTTACCTTATTGCCACTAAGGTTTGGGATGACTTAGTATGCAGCAATAACTAATTGATACAAGCATAATTATCTTCATGATTGATAACCATCATTCATTTTAACATTCCATGGACCCTCTCACTCCATCTCCAATTTCCCCTATTAATAACATCTTGCACTAATGTGGTACATTTGTTACAATTGATGAGCCAATATTGATACATTAGTATTAACTGAAGTCCATAGCTGTATTAAGTTAAGGTTCACTGTGTTGTACCTTCTATGGGTTTGGACAAATGTGTGATGACATGTATTCTCCATTACAGTATCATACAGAATTGTCTCACTGCCTTAAAAATCCCCTTCACTCCACTTGTTCATCCCTCCTTCCCTCCCCCTGAACCCCTGACAACTAGAGACACTTTTACTGTCTCTGAGGTTTTATCTTTTTCAGAATGTCATATAGTTGGAATCATACAGTATGTATCCTTTTCAAATTGGCTCATTTTAACATTTTCTATTTATTTAGCCCTATGCTGCTTTTCCTAAATTATCTTTTTTAACCCCAGAGGGTGATATTATTTTACTCATTTTACAGATAAGAGAACCAAACTTGAGAGAGAATAAGTTAGTTAGTTGATGGACATACAACTAATAAGTACTTGAGCTTGAGAAACAGGCCTACCTGACTTCAGAAACAGAAAATCTTACCTACTACAAGAAAAATGATGAAGTGGTGACCCAGAGACCACATTCAGCCAAAGTATTGTTTCTTTTGGCTTACCTCCTGGTTTAAATACCAGAAAATTTCAGCTTTTCTTTAAAAATTGTAGTTTGGCAATGTAGACCTTTATTTTCATATGGCAATTGTCTTAGGTCAGGCTGATGTAACAAAATACTGTATACTGGGTGGTTTAAATTACATACATTTATTTCTCAGTTCTGGAGAATGGAAATCTGAGATCTACCAAGGTACTGGTAGATTTAGTTCTTAGTGAGAGCTCTCCTCCTGGCTTACAGATGGCTGGCCACCTTCTTAGTGTCCTCAAGTGACCAAGAGAGGCATCTCTGATACCTCTTCCTCTTCTTATAAGGACACTATTTATATTATAGGGTCTTCACCCTCATGACCTCATTTACACCTAATCACCTACCAAAGGCCCCAACTTTAAATATCATCCCATTGGAGGTTAAAGCATCAACATACAAATTTTGGGGGGACACAAACATTCAGTTCATAATAGCAATAACTAGCTAAAGCTAAATAGCAGCCTCCGCATTAGGGCATAAAATGTTCCTTCTCCAGAATCGTCACCGCTTCCTGCTGTACTGGACCTGGTCCTATACACTTGTTCTCATTATTTCTTTGGCTCCAGTAGTATTTGAGGTTTCACTGTACTCTTCCCCACAGATGCCATTGGTCCTGGCTGGGAATCTTAGAGGACAAATGTAAGATTCAGCAGTAAATAGAAAACAGCTCATCTGGGTCTTGGATTAAAATGTAACTAACATACTTTGCTGCTTCAGGACAGTGCTGAACACGTGGAAAGCCCTGATCTGGAGCATGAAGAACTTTAAACAAAATGATTGAAAAACTGTACTTCATTAAAATTAAAAACTTCTGCTCTGAAAAAGACAGTATCGAAAAAATGAGAAGACAAGCTACAGAGTGGGAGAAAATATCTGCAATAAGACATATCTGATAAAGGACTGTTATCCAAAATACACAAAGAACTCTTACTACTCAACAATAAGAAAACTAACCATCTGATTTCAAAAATGGGGCAGAGACCTTAAAAGACACCTCACCAAAGAAGATATACAGATGGCAAATAAGCACATGGAAAAATGTTCCACATCGTATGTCATTAGCAAAGTGTAAATTAAAACCATAAGATGCCACTACACATCTATTAGAATGGCCCAAATCCAGAAGAACACTGACAACACCAAATGCTGGGGAAGCTGTGAAGCAACAATAATGCTGGTGGGAATGCGAAATGGTAAAGCATTTTGGAAGACAGTTTGGTAGTTTCTTACAACACTAAACATACTTTTATTATATGATTCACCAATCACACCCCTTGGTGTTTACTCAAAAGAGTTGGAAATTTGTTTACCCAAAAGCCTGCACACAGCTGTTTATAACAGCTTTACTCCTAATTGTCAAAACTTGGAAGCAACCAGTATGTCCTGTAGGGGGTAAATGCATAACTAAACCATGGTACATCTAGAGAATAGAATATTAATTAGCATTAAAAAGAAATGAACTATTAAGCTATGAAAAGACATAGAGGAAACTTAACTGCATATTACTAAGTGAAAGAAGCCAATCTGAAAAGGCTAGTACTATATAATTTCATCTATATGACAGTCTGGAAAACGCAAGACAATGGAGACAATAAAAAGATCAGTGGTTGCTAAGAGTGGGGGTGGAGAGATGAATAAGCAGACCACAGAGGATTTTATGGCAGTGAAAAAACTCCACATAATATTATGATAATGGCTATACGTCATCTTATATTTGTCTAAACTTATAGAATGTATCTCAAAAGTGAATCTTCCAGTAAACTATGGACTTTAAGTGTTTATGATATGTCATTGTAGCTTTATCCTTGGTAAAAAATGTACCATTCTAGTAAGTGATATTGATAATGAGGGAGGCTGTGTTGTGCGTGTAGTGGGGAGGAAATCTCACCATTTGTGACAACACGGATGACCTTAGAGGACATTATGCTAGGTGAAATGAGCCAGCTACAAAAGGACAAATACTACAAGATACTATTTATGAGATATCTAAAATTAATCAGACTCAGAAACAGGGAATAGAATGATGGTTGTAAAGAGGTGAGGAGGGGGAAATGAAGATTTGTTTTCAATGGGTATAGAGTATCTGTTATAAAAGATGAATAAGTTCTAGAGATCTGCTTACAACACTGTACTTTTAATTAATAAAATGGTATTGTACACTTTAAAAAATGATAATAGATTTCATGTTATATATTCTTACCAAACACCCCCTCCCCCCCACACACACACACACGAGGACACAAGAAAATTTTAAGAGATGGCTGATATGTTTAATACTTTGGTTGTGGTATTGATATCATGGGTGTATATGTATGTCCAAATTAAACAAGATGTATATGTGAAATATGAGCAATTTCCATAGATCGATTATACCTTAATAATGTTAAAAAAAAGAAAACTATTTAATATATAATTTTACATTGATTACTATTCAGTGTGGTGGTGTGAAGTTCCCCCATACTAATCCACAGATCTTTACTAAAAGTTCTATTGCAGTCCACAGCTGTGTATTTACAAGTATTTTGAGAAGAAAGATTAAGAATATTCTAAGTTTGGAGTAATAAGGAAGTTAAAATAGAAACAGTACTAAGATATGGAGTATAAAACAAAGCTTCAGATGACACAGGCAGAGCCAGAGGTAACAATAAATTTCAGAATCTCAAATAACTTAAACTTCATTTGAGGTCTTTATTTGGGGTCCCAGGCCACTTTTATCTAGATCATAAGGGTCCAAGAGACCCCAGATGATACCCAAGTTATACAACCACTGTATTTAATCAAGAATTTCCCACTGACATTAACCATCTGGTTCCATTTGCCCTGCCCCAGGCAAATGCAAACCACAGGTATTTAACCTTAGTGGCGGGACAGAATGTCCAGACAGAATAAACATGTAGGCCTGATGTGTGTGGTTTCCCAGCAGCCTCTGCTATTAGAGAAGTTTGTAATTCAAGATTTGCATAAGTGGTCGTTTAAAAGAAAACAGAACCTGAGATTTCTAGATGAGGTATGAATAACTAAATCCTTAACTTGCACTGAGATTTTTACTTTTGAAAGTATGTCTTCAGAGTGCAGGACGTTTCACCATTTTGACCTGTTGAGAATTTTTATCTCAATCTCTTAATACTAAAGACTATTTCACTATACATTTTAGTTATTGATATAAAAATTGGTGAATTTCATATACCATTTTTCAGGCAAACTTAATTAAGCCACTATACCAGTTAGGAATTCTATTTAGCTATGAATAAACTAAGACTACCCCACCAAAAATAGTATATTGATCACAAAAGAGTTTATTTTGTCATGTAAAAGAAGTCTGAACATCGGCCCTTCAGGAATGATACTGTGATTCCATGAAGTCGTCAGGACTCATGCCTCTCCCATCACCCTGCTCCTTCATCCTTAGTCTGTGACCTCCACTTTAAGGTCCTGTTCTGGTCTGAAGGCAGCTGGAAATCCAGCTCTGACAGGAGGAAAAAGGAAGGAAGATGAAAGGTTTGTTTCCTCTTCTTAACAACTCTTTTCAGAAATCCTACTCACATCATTGGCCAGATCACAGACACATGCTTATAGCAAGGAAAACTGGGAAATGTAGTTTCTCAGCAAGGCACTTTGCTCAGGGTTCCACTGAGAAAGTTGGGAAAGTGAATATGTAAAGCAAACTTCAATCTAACCACACCTTTTTAATTCTTTGATTAATTTTATATTTGATACAGTTCAAAGCTTCTATTCCCCCAGTTTTATTTTATTGAAACTGTTTAATATTCTTTTTTATTTAAAATTTACAAAGATTTCATTTATTCCTACATTTTAGTCTATATCAAATTTTATCAACATGCTGTTTATACCATAGTAAAATTTCTTTTGTGTACAGTATTTCTTCAGAGTTAAATTTTCTAATATTAAATACTACACTTTTAAATTAGCTCAAGAAAATTTTATTCAACCCTAATTGATACTTCAGAAAGAGTAAAAATAATATTTCATGTGATTTGGAAATTCAAACAGCTCAGAGTGCATAAAATAAAAAGAAATTCTCACCCCTATTGCTTTTCTCAGAAGTAACTACTATCAGACATTTCTTGTGTGTCCTTTCATAAAAAGCTTAATGTCTATTATATTTATTTTTTAGCTAATCCAGAAAAAAATAGAGAATGATTTGGTGAAAGAGTATCTTAGAGAAGCAGAGAGAAGACTGCTAGTGAAATCCACAAAAGGAGTTTGACACAAGAAAGCCCAAATAGTAAGTAAAGCCCAAGGCAAGTAAAAGAAAGCCTGCTCTGTTCTCCTAGCAGGATTTTGAGGGGAGGCAGATGAGACTGTGGCTGGGCAGACAGAAGGTGAGAAATGTGCTCCATCTCCCTACTCCTGGTTGGGTAGAAGGTACAGTGGTTAAATTAGGAAGAACTCTGGCCCTGTAGGCTATTTGGGATTAGCTAGGGACCACTGTGCAAGGTAACCCTGCACCTATAGTGCCAGGAAGACAACAAACACAGTGGAACATTCAGGCGGAGAAAGGATTCAGTGTGTCCTCCTGAGCCCTTCTAGTTTATTGTATTTCATGAATAATTTGTTGAAACCAGCTGGCATGCATGGTTCGTACCTTCTTAGGAGAAACAAGTCTACCCATGGCCTCTACTGAAGGCTAGTCAGTCTGGACCAGGAACTGGATGGACCCATAACAGAGACTCCTCTTTTAGGAGAAGGCAGAGAAGGACCTCCAGACCCTGACTTGACTACACATGTGGAATCCACAAACAACTGCAGAGATGCCAGCAAAACAGTTAAGGACAGGGCCAGGCCAGCCATACCTTGGGGACACAGTTCTGCACACTAAAAGTCCAACACGAGGTCACAAGACCCCTTTCCTGCAAAACCATGAGATTGGGGAAGCCCATTCACCACACACTTGGGCACCGCCTTGCAAAACAGTAGGAAAAAGAAGAAATCTGAAGCACTAAGAAATTATTCTCCAGGACACTGGATTGAATATGAATAACTTTAAATCATGAAATCACACCAAGTTTTAAATTGGATTGACTTGTTCCTACTTCCCCTTCCCATTTCCCAAAGGAAATGAGAATGAAAGCAGTTATTGAGACAGAGCTGATCAGTTATATATAAATACAGAAGCTTTCTTTGTATATTAGATCAGGGGGAGGCCATTTGTGACTCCACCAGAGCTGCCAAACTCTTTAATAATCTAAAAGTCACAACATCCTGCTTCCTTCCATAACTGCTGTCCCATGCGAGTCCCACTTGAGATAGGTCTAGAGACATAACTACCTTTGTTGCGCAAATAATAAAAGATAAAGGATGTGGGCCATCAACTAGGAAATGGCAGAACTGGGGGGAAGGGTCCAATTTCTCCAACTAGTTCTTTCCACTGAGTAAATGAGTGTGAAAGGCTCCAGTTTCGCAGCCAAGCCTGGAAAAACAGCTTTGCTAGGACAGTGGACACATCATGGACACTGCTCTCTAGACATACTGGGGTTTCTCATTCTAATCAAAAGATAAGTCTTTTTGGATGGAGAAGGCCCTATACACCGAGACCTGGAAAAAACAACCTAGCTGCCCTCCATCTCAGTGTTCTCCTCAAGCACCCACGAAAGCCCAGTAAAGCTCCAGACCCCATTTCTCATTTTATTTTATGCCAACAACAATTTATTTATAGCTTTCCCAACTCCCATAAGGCCTCACTACAGCTCTGTTGATCTAATTAAAATCGAGCTTTGAAAAAACTCACATACAGAACTTATAACAATGTTCATTGTTCTTCCTTGCTAATTTACTGGAAAACCGTACATAAACCCTTTGAAACTGACTATAGAACAAACCATTTGATGATTCAAAAATTTATTTCTCAATTCCTAAACTAATTATATGGCCAGGTTCACAGGAAGCCCCAAGATCTCATGCAACTTGTCCAGGGTCCAAAGCTGTGTTCCCTTTAAGATGAACCAATGTTTCTAAATCAAATTCTCTCAGTCTGTGGGCTCCAGCTGCTCAAGTTTCATGAGGATGACTTCTCAGGGCCTTCAGATCTCATTTCACATCAAGCTAAGTCTGGTCTTGATTAAAGTTGCAGTGAGGAAAGCATATGGCAGTCAGAGAGGTGGAGGCCGGGTAATAAGCCCCTGCAGGCTCAGCTAAAGAAAGTAAGAGCCCATAAACTGTCTGCCATTCATTGAAGTTGGTCTCCAAATGAAACACAAGCTTGCACATTCCCTGTGTTTATGTATTTGAGTTAATTGAGATTTTAATTATTAAAAGTGAGCACAGCCAGGCAAGGGATTTAGTGAACTAAGTATTAAAATAACACATCATTGAGACAAATGTTCTCCAAAGTCCCCCTAACACAATGAGTTTGGAGACTCTTGGCTGTCATATATATTTTCATAGAAAATGAGTGGTGGAGCTAAGGCCATTCGCATTTTACTAAGCTTTTGCATCTGCAGAGAGGAAGAGATAATGCCTTTAGCTTTTGAATTCCTTAGAGTGAGACAAAACACTTCTCCTAGGAAATATTTTCATTTGCTGCAAGAACTAGCCATACAAAGAGGAAAAGGAGCTTCTTTTCCTGTCATCAAAGCTCCAGGCCAGACCAGACCAGAAATCACACCCATTGCTTCTACAGACATAGCCTGGGGAGAGTCTCTGCACCCAGGTCTCATTACAGAAGGAATAGGTGCATGGGTTTTGTCCTAACTGCCCAGGAGTTCTTTACGCTGTAGGAGAAAGAATTTAGAGATAAAGTTCCCTGACTTCATAAATGTTTTGCTTTTTTATTATGATGGTGTAGAATATTTAAAATGGAATGAGAGTATTGCAGCAGTGTGCTCCTGTTTTTTAAGATGTCTGCTTCCTTTCCAGTTAAAACAATGTGCTATTCAGTTCCTTCTCTTATGCACAATTCTTATCTACTACTTTGCAAAAATATTCTTTCTGAAGAAACGGTGATGTGTTTCCACCACAGCCCATAGCAGAACCAGGTTTGACCCGGCAACCTGTCTACTCTGCAGTGCGGTTTCCCTGACTGACATATTGTCCTGCCCAGTGAAAAAGCAGAGTCTTCAGGTCCGCTGCTACCTCCCAACCTCCCCGTTAACTTCAGTGTTTTGCACAAATCAGCAATACACCGCCCTCAAAGATTAGCCAGGGGGAAAAGCGATGAAGTAGATAACCCAGCTTGCTTCTTTCAGTACAACCAGGAAGTGTGTTCTGTTTGGGAGAGAGCACCACACTGTTTCCTACTTCCACCGTCTTCGCTGTGGCTTCCTCATCGCTCCGAGACAACGTGTGCAAAGCTGCCTCTGTGGCTAGAATTCCCTCATCAGACAGATGTGGGATTGTGGCTGGCACTGAAGTTAGGACACTGCGGAAGGTACTGTGCAGAGGGCTTCCGATGTCATCCAGGATTATCACTGCACATGGGTGATAAGGATCAGGAAGAAAGGGAATTCTCAAGACCACAAGGATCTCTTTACCAGTGGGGTTTCTGACAATGACGAGCAGATTCCTCATCCATGGGAATCCTGAAGGGAGAGGCGCACAGGATGCTGGGGGACTGTGCAGACTGACCGTTTCTCTAAGAGCCTTGGTTGACAGTTTGGCTTTGTATTTTTCCCCTGTGCATGTTATTTTGCCTTTAAAGATCATGAGCCTTGAAGAAATTATAGTGGACATGCATTTATAACTTTTTAAAGAACTGAGAGCTCAGAAATAAACAAACATATATACAGGCAAACAATTTTTGACAAAGGAGCCAAAAACATAGAATGGAAAAAGGAGAGCTGCTTCAAAATACAATGAAAAGAAAACTGAAAAACCACATGCAGAAGAATGAAACTAGACTGCTGTCTGTCACCATACACCAAAATTAACACAAAATGTGTCAAAGACCTAAATATAAGACATGAAACAATAAATTGCATAGAAGAAAACAGAGTTGCTAAACTCATGGACCTTTGTTTTAGAGAGATTTTATAAATTTGACCTCAAAGGCAAGGGAATTAAAAGCAAAAATAAATGAAAGGGACTATATCAAACTGAAGAGTTTCTGCACCCAAAAGAAACCATCAACAAAACAAAGCAGCAACCTTCTGAATGAAAGAAGATATTTGCAAACAACATCTCCGATAAGAGTTTAATATCTAAAATATGTAAAAAACTCATACAACTCAACAGCAACAACAACAGAAAACCCCAATCCAATTAAATAATGGGCAGAGGATCCAAATTAATACTTCTCCCAAGAAGACATACAAATGGCCAAGAGACATATGAAAAGATGGTCAACTTCACTAGCTATTAGGGAAATGCAAATGAAAACCACAATGAAATATCACCTCACACCTGTAAGAATGGTTATCATTAAGACAAGTAATAACAAGTGTTGGAGAGGTTGTGAGGAAAACAGAACCCTCATACATGCTGGTCGGAATGTAAATTGGTACAGTCACTATGGAAAACAGTATGGAGGTTCCTCAAAAAATTAAGAATACAATTACCATATGACCCAGCAATTTCTCTTTTGGTTATCTACCAAATTTCGAAAACATGTATCCGTACAGACATATGCACCCTGATGTTCATTGCAACATTATTTATAGTGGCCAAGACATGGTAACAACCTTTGATAGATATTGGAGAAAGATGTGGTACATATATTCCATGGAATATTACTCAGCTATAAGAAAAGATGAAATATTGCCACTTGCAACAACATGAATGGATCTTGAGATAATCATTCTAAACAAAATAATTTAGAAAAAATTGAGAGCCATATGATTTTACCCATATAATTTCACTCATGTGGAGTATGAACCTGAAAGTAACAAACAAGACAAACAAAAACTCATAGACAGACAACAGTTTAGTGGTTACCAGAGAGAAGCGGGGATGGGATGGAGAAGTAGGTAAGAGTAAAGGGGGTCAGATATATAGTGATGGAAGATTTGACTTTGGATGGTGAACATACAATGCAATATACAGAAGATATATTATTGAATTGTACAGTTGAGATCTATATAATTTTATTAACCAGTGTCACCCCAACAAATTTAATTTTAAAAATAAAAAAAGAAATCAGAACAGAGCATTACTATTGGTCCTATAAGTTACAAGATTACATAGATCTGCAGGTTCATAGATCTGCAGGTTTATTTTTTCAAAATTCTATTATCATGATTAAGAATATTGAGAAAGAAAAACTTAATTTAAATATATTTACTGCTTTTGGAAAAGGGTATACCAAGGGGGAGGCTTAGCAGGACATCAGTATTATCTCCAAATGGAGTGTCTTTCTAAAGTTGCTTTATAATGTTCTCATTGTTCTTCCAAACTGAGATGACTCAAGTGCTACTGTATACTGCACCGTCCTGCAATTATTAGGTTAACTCCTCCTAAGGAAGCTCTCCAGTACCCAAAGACTAAAGCCAAACAAGACACATTTTTCAGAAAGCTCCATCAAAGAATGCACAGTGGAATCTCATTCAGTAATTAACAAAACCCCATTATTTTAGACTTTCCTAAGGAAATGTCTATCTCACTGCCACAAAATGTTCTTTCAGTGTGAGTGTTAGAGACAACATTTCACTGAAATGAAACAGTTCCCATGTTGTCGAATCTCTTTAAACTTTTATTCACTGTGCCCTTGATTAGAAATGCGTTTAGGTCCCCTGGGACTAACGCCCTGGCAATTCCGTGTCATAGTCCATATCAGCCTAAAACGTCCCTAGTTTTAAAAAGGAAGTGTATTGATTAGATCCATGTAACACTTCATGTGAACAGAAGATGAAATTGGGCAAGTTCTCATTATTTCTTAGATCTAGCATTTTTCAATTTTGTGGCTTCAGAGAAAAGTTGCTGATAAATGCAATTTCATCTCATACCAGAAACTTGCTACCTCGGGTTTTGTTTTGTTTCCAATCTGATTTACTGAAAAGATACACATTATAAAGTGACTCTCTCATCAGAGCCCAGTGATACTAGCCATATGGAGCTAGTATGCAGACAATTCAGAGCATGCATTCAGAACCCAGGAGAATGTGTTATCAGTATCACCTTGTCTTTGTTTAAAATTCTGACTTTTTTCATCATGGATTTTTTTCATTAACTGATTTTTAAAAAATACTGCATTCAAATATTATTACTATTTTGTACCCAATGCAACTGTGTTACTTGCTTCACCTTAGTCCAAATTCTGGTCCATACTTCTCCTTCCTAAAGAATCTCAGAAAAAAGGCAGAAGCCTTATTTGAAGAATATGGCTTATATTATCTCATCCGAGGAATAGCCAAAATGGTTCTGATAATCTCTTCTTATAGAAGGTTTCCCAAGAACTTCAAAGATGCCATTAAACTAATACTAAAGCCTCCTTCTCTTACCAAAGTCCACCACATACTGCTGGGCAAAGCACAACTTTAGGGAACACTGTTCTCGTTATAATCTAATCAGTGTTACTCAGTGCTACTGCCAATTCACAAACTGTTGGTTATAGGTT
This sequence comes from Macroglossus sobrinus, assembly GCA_004027375.1. Lineage (NCBI taxonomy): Eukaryota > Metazoa > Chordata > Mammalia > Chiroptera > Pteropodidae > Macroglossus > Macroglossus sobrinus. The sequence continues at coordinate 19,970 of PVKZ01003546.1, forward strand.
CACCATTAAATAAGGAGCTTGCAGCAGTATTTAAATCAGCTGTGTTCCCAAGCATACTGTTCAGTGAATTCATTTTTTTTTATAGCAAGATTTGCTCAATGAAGGCAGCCACGCATACATTTACATTCCAGTCCCCACTCCTTGTAGACTGGCATTTTTGAGTAACGGTGATACAAATGAGAGGCATTCTCAGGTGCTGTGAAAAGCAAAATCTACACAACTGAAAGTGGACGTCCCGTTTTCGCCTCTCCTTATCACATAGCTCCAGCAGCAAAACTAGCAAAGATCTCTTTGACAACAGACCTCTTTCAACTTCTTTCATCCTTATGCCCTGTCCTTACATTTTTGACATTTGAACTTTTCCTTTCTGCTTCCTGGATTGGCTTTAAGGCAAAAAGGTTCTATTATGCTATTCTAAGAGAGACCTTCCCCAGGTGACTTCTGTATTCCTGATACCATGCACAGTGGCTAGTTGTTAAAATTAAATGCAGTAAGTTAAGGGCTCAGGGCACCACTATTGCCTGAGGCCACTGAGGGCTTCAGGTATCAACTAACAGCTCCCTTGTTATCTACAATAAGCACACACCAGAGAAGTTTCCTTGCCTTCAGTCATCTGGTAACATCAACCTAGAACTGGTATATCTCTGAGGGATCCAGAAAAGTTGGGGATTGAACTCCTTTTCCAACTCTGACCCAAGATGGTGCAGAACCTAAGAGCTGGGATGAAGCCTGGGTGAGGGAGAGAAGAATAGAAAGTTCTTTATAAAATTTTGCTTGGAGACTTAGTATTTAAACTTAGGTATGTGGTCATTGATAGGAGGCATATTTAATTGATCAATTCAAGTGGACCGTAAACACATAAATTTTAAGATCGATGTTCTCTGAAAAATTATCTTATTAAAAAATAAAATAGAAAAAAAAGAAACCCAAAGCAGGCCTAAAGAAGCCAATATGGAAATCTACATTTTGGACAAGAAACATTTCTATTTCTTGTAGATTTTTTTTTTTAAGAAAGAACATCATTTTTTATTAATGCTATATATTTTTTTCTTCCTTTCATACAGAATTGTGGCTTTTTTAAACACTCGAGCAATATTTTTTGGTTATTCCCTGCAATTTCTTAGTTTCTTAGCAGTATTATTTTAGCTTCCAGGTGAAAGCTAAAATGTTTGTTTGAAATAATCCTAAGGATTTTCAAAACTAAGCTCTCTGTCCAGGATCTGGGGAGTTTGGGCCATGTGAAACTCTAACAATTTGGAAAATCTTGGAAATCTTAGAGGATCATTAAAGAAACTATCAGTTGCTCCTCTTCTATGTTTAAGAACAAAGAGTTATGTTCAAAACATTTATTACAAACTGAATTGTGTCTCAATAAGAACTCTTAACAAGGTGATAGTGTGAGGTTGCATAAGAGATTTTAAAAATTAACACACACACAAACAAAAACATTTGTTCTAGCAGAGAAATTGCTTTCTGAGCCTTAACGATCAAATGCACAAATTCTTTATTAGTTATAATAATATAGTTATTTGACACTTCACATTTTCTGCTATACTCTTTCTATTTTATACTTGGCCATCTTCCATCAATTTAAGTTATTTTCCAAATTTATGGAAAGCAGTAAAACTAAGTTATAGATTTTATCTGAAAATTTGATATTTATTTCCCAGTTTGAGGCTTGTTGCAGCTAGTAGTATCCTCTTATTTCTTAAGCAACATTGCCATCTCGTGGCTAAATCTGTACATTTCCCAGAAAAACTCTAAGCCTAAATGAATAGAGACCACAAGCAAATAGCACCAAAAATTTAAATTGATTTAAATTTCCTGATTGTAGATCAGCTTGATTAGGAATAGAGAGGTCATCCAAGAAATTTTACAACTTTGGTTTCCAATAATTAATGTTGTTTTGTCTTACATTATCACTTTTGGCTATTCAATGAAGAAAAGCTGAATTCAGATAAGGAAAAGATTAAGAAAATCTTTTCCACAAAAATATCTACGTTAGAACTATTAGCCCATGTGTTTCAAATCCTGGCATATTCAAACTGGGGTTACACTTGGCCCTCTGAATCAGTATTTCTTTCTTGGAACTTTACAGAACCTGCTTTTCAACCTAGACACTGTAATAATGAGAAATTCTATTAGGCTCTAAAAAGAGAAGAAGAAAACAATGTTTCAGTTTTCATAAATAAAAATTGAAACAGATTCGTTTCCAATCTTCTCTTTGGGACATTTGGTCTTTGAAAAGAAAATAGAAAAAGCCAAATTTCTCTCCTCTCTTCAATGTTTGGGAAAATTCCAGTTGAGGTAGGCCACCTGTGAGGTCTAATATTTGGATGTCGATTTCACTCTGTTTTAGATGCTTCTCTAGAGACTCATATGAGTATTTATAAAGATGCTCCCAACTCTGAATTGTCCAGGTGACTAGCTCCATTTGGCAGACAACCACTACAAGGCAAACTATGGCCAATGGGGATTCATTACTCATAATTCTAATCGTGAGTCTTAACTCCCAGTTACACACAGTTAACACAGAGTGGAAAGGAATGACTTATGAGTTTAGTAAGAAATATATATTCTGAAAGCTCAACAAAGAAGTTGTCCAAATATGAAACCTGAGTGGAAAGTTTTAAAATGTAGGAAAGAAAAATAATTGTTATTTTCATCCTTTTCTTTTATTGAAAACTCAATTGTCTAACCCAAAACTGGTCATATTTTATATGTATATATGCAGATAAAAATATATATACTAAACTTCAGTAATTTACCTATTACTGGAGTGAAGCAAATAATTTAATATTCCCAGAGGCTTTTAAATTAATATAGTATTTTCCTTTAGAAAGTTATGGGTAGTTTAACATATGCAATAAATTATTTATGCAATATTTTGCTGTGGATCATTAAAGCCAGATCAAGACTAGTGTTTTACAAACTTGTCTTGCTGATGTTAACAGATGACCCTGGAGATCCTGATTCGGCGTGCTTGGAGTGGAGTCCAAGAATCCATTTCTGATAAGCACGCCAAGTGATTTCATCACCAAACAAATTTGGGAAATACTAGTCAACATGTATATTGAAGTGACATAAGATGTAAATAAAAGCATAGCTCAAAGTTAGTGAAAGTTTAAGTATAATTTATGAATTGATAATCTTTAATAGCCCAAATATTAAAAAATTTAGAAAATAATCATTTGAAATTTTATAAAATCAATGCATTGTATGAATCAGGACATAAATGCATCTTTATATGGAATGCTATTCAGCGTGTTCTAGTTTTCAATGATATTTATTTGAGTCTTTCAATGATTCATAATCACATTATTTAGGTGCCTATTTTTAAGAAGGGTAAATAGATATGCATTAGAGAGATCAGCTAGGGAAGTGGAAACCCTGAAAAAGAAAAAAGAAGAGAACTGGACAGAAAACAGAAGATGCCAAGGAATAACATGGTAAGGGATTTAAGGGAAAATACAAATGCAGGAAAAACAACACTGACATAAATATTGGGCTTAAGGGAATTTTATTTCATAATACAATTGATAGAAGAGTGAAGAAAATAAGACAAAAGAAAGAGATAAGCAAAAGTATAAAGAACAGGGATAAATCAGAGATTTCCATTTGGGGCCTCTTATTTAGTAACTAATTTATTGGCTGAAAAGTCTTATCAAGTGAAGAGTCAGGATTCTTCCTTTGATGTGTAAGCTGATAAAACCTAACTCCCAATGGTCAGCAGCAACTATAATTCTAAAACATAAATAAAAAAATAGGTCCTAAGGAAGCATTTCCAGAAATGGGTCTTCTAGAACAGTGCCTCTACAAGAGCTGCATTAAAAAGGTTTATGCAGTGAAATAAATATGGAGGGTGCTATATGTGACATGCTCCTTGAAGTTGCCCAGGAACAGAAGAGCAAAGGCCTTGCAGAGTCCTGCAGAGATTTGTTCAACTCATTTTTTAATTCATCACTTTCCAAACTTATATAGCCACAGGATATGTTTTGTCACTTCACATCTTATTAAAATTCCATAGAATCAGTGAAAAGAGAGGGTGGGCTCAACATAAGAAAACCTGGATTTGAACTTTTACTCCAACATTTAGCTTCATGACCTGGAGTGGGTTACTTAATAATGACCTTGAGCCTTAGCCTCTCCACCTGTAAAATGGGTTTAATAATGTAAAATGATTACATAACATCTGCCACATAGTAAATTTTGGATTAAGTACTAGTTATTTTTTTTAATCATGAAAGCAAAAAGTTTATTCATGTTTGAAATGACATATAACTACCACAAGGAAGACTTTTTCAATCCAGGGAATAATACAGTTAGAAAGAAACACTAAATATTTTTAATACATTAGTGTTATTAGTGTTCTACAGAGCATATTCTCGAAAATGTAAGGTCGTCTTAAGCTTTCAGTCAAATTATCAATATAAAGTATATCTATCAAATCATGTCATTACTCTTACAACATCCAGAATAAATGTACTTTCCAATCAAAGAAAACATGAAAGTTTTTTTTATCCCCCCTCCCCCCTTTCCTTTTAGTTAGGCAATTTCAAATCAAACCAAGAGTCAGAAATCAGTCACATCAAATCAAGGCTAGTAATTTGCAGGAAGGAGGTGTCACAAGCAACAGGATGTAGTATGGATACAAATTGGTCTTGGGTCAAAGATAACCATTGTCTTAGTCTGTTCAGGCTGCTATAACAAAAATGCCATAGAGTGGGTTATTTCTTAGAGTTCTGGAGCTGGGAAGTCCAAGATAAGGCACTAGCAAATTCAGTGTTTGGTGAGAGCCTGCTTCCTGGTTTATAGATGGCCATTTTCTTGCTGTGTCCTCACATGACAGAAGAGGAAAGGGAGCCCTCTGGGGTCAGGACATAATCACCTTCCAAAGACCCCACCTCCATGTGCCATCACATTGGGGATTAGGTTTCAACATATGAATGTGTAGGGCACACAAACATCCAGTCTACAGCAATTCTTTGTAAAATGAAATTGCCTTTTGGAAAGACAGAACTCTCACTGGCCAATAAGTCTGTGCTCATGCTAGACACAACAGTAGAATAGGTGAAATCTGGTTTTCGTGCCCTTGACCATCTCATTCAGAGCGAAAAACCTTTCCATCACACACCCTGCTAACCCTAATCACATACTAAGGGTCCTAATAGTCTGTCATCTCTCTATCCATATGGATTTCAGGGAAAAATCTAAAACCTCATTCATACTATGGGGTTACTACTTCAAGTTATTTGCATTCTAACATTCTTCAAAGTTTTAAATCTGAGTAACCTTTAAAAGTGAAATGTCAAGAATTTGCTAAGAAAGTGTGAGTGAGTAGGAAGACCTTCCTAATCTCTTAAAATTGCTTCTGTAGAAAGTAGACTCTCCAGATTTGACGATGTGTCTCCTCTTGTTCTAATTAACGCTTCCTTTCTAGGGGTAAGTACAAAGTCCTTTATGCCCTCCTGGTCATTTCTAGCCCATTATTTAAGCTGCACCTGTTTTTTCTCTCATCATTGTCACCATAAGTCACATTAACCTGGAGAACCTCCCTAAATGCCTTGGTGCTAAGTCTAAGCTTCCAGGAGACCCTGCTAAGGAAGAGTGATTTGACCCACTATCAACAAAATTAATTTAAAATTATCTCCAAAATGAGAAGTCATTACCAGTCATAGTCTCATCTTTCAGAGAGATCGCAGCCCCATCCCATAGGCACCCTCTTCCCAGGAGTCCTGAGATCATTCTCTCCACAACTGAAAGTCTTCTTCCCTACTGCATCCACAGGGCCTAAGACAGTTCCTAGAACATCATTTAACAAGCATCTGCAAATGCTTGTTGAATGAATGAATGCTGAATGAACAAATAACTTTTTCCATTCTCACTTCAACTTGTTGCCCACAGCGCTGGGCCAATCTTAAAGTCTGTTATTCTGAAGACTTGACTCTGAAACTTACCCCAGTCTAAGAAGACAGGATTAGGAAGAAAATATAATGTCCCATCCTCAGCAACCCAACACTAGAAATTGCAAAAGGGTCTGCTTCATCAAAGGGTGAACCAGATCTTCTGATAATCACCCAACTACTGAAAACCTTGTCTAAAACATATTTCACATCTTTTTCCAAAACATTATTTTGGTTGTATCACTAAAATTGTGGCTTAATTTATACTGAAATAAAGTTAAAATATACCTATTTATCAAATTCTTTTGTTGTTCACCCAATAAAAAAAAATAGACTTAGCTGCCTAGTTGATGTATCATTGCCAGTATTACTATGGAAAGTATGATGTTCATGCTGGCACCCAGTGGGCAGCTTTTTAGTTGTAAAGTTGTCCTATCACATTTTATTTTAAAATAAAAAATTAGTTCTCACTTCATTATCAAGACCCCTATTGACTCATTATAATAAGGCCAACAAACTTCACTGCTCTGGTATTTAAATGGCATATACTGAATGTCACCCATATGGTTCCTGGGCTCACATTTCAATGACCTAATGCTGTTTGTAATACTAGTTTCTTAAAAGCTTCATTACACTTCACCCTTAATTATAGACATATTATTCAAGGTCATACTACTAAGAAATCTTCCACTCAACCCAGAATTCATAGAATGCTATTGGCAATAATCTTCCTAGTGAAGGATTTGTGGGGTGCCTAACAGTGAATTAGAGTGGTCTGCAAATTACCCTTTTACTTAGGAATACAGCAGGTGGAGCACACAGCTGTGGTATGGGAAGTGTAGGAATCAATTTTATGAGCTCCTCCTCCCACACTCATTTTATTTTAATCCTAGGATCACAGGTTTAATATGTATTTGTTATAAGATTTAGTAATTTGCCTGTGGATGACATAAATGAGTACATCGAGTTACTCTTGTGTAGTTCACCAACTTCCCTTATTGCTTTGCATAACTTTCTTATACATAGGTATTCCACCTCCACCCCACCCCCGATTAATGTATTTAAGCTCTTCAATTTATATGTGACGTTGTCTCTTTTAAGTGACACCATTTTTTCATCCATCATATCACCAAGGGAAAATCACCAAGGAATACAGTTGAACATTACATTAAGCTCCCTAAGAGCCGGAACTCTGTGCACCACTGTCTTCCTAGAGTATATCCTATAGCTGGCATATAAGAGGGACTCACTGAATAAGCATCCATGAGTGTATGAATGGATGAAATAAAGAAAGAAAGAAAGAAAGAAAGAAAGAAAGAAAGAAAGAAAGAAAGAAAGAAAGAAAGAAAGAAAGAAAGAAAGAAAGAAAGAAAGAAAGAAAGAAAGAAAGAAAGAAAGAAAGAAAGAAAGAAAGAAAGGAAAGAAGGAAGGAAGGAAGGAAGAAAAACAAAAGTACTGATGCTACAGGCCAAAAGAAAACAGGATAGAATATTATTTTGAAATAAAAGGCCTTTGAAAGAAGACTGCATGGTGTATTAAATGAACAGATTCCTTACTTATAACCCTGAAGACATCTGGATTTGTTGTGGGGAGTGACTGAAATAATTAAGTGAAAGCTCCGTGGAAATGATAAAGCACAAAACTTTAGCATTCACAGGGTCAACCCCAGAGTAGGGGTGCAGTCTGCATTTACTGAATGAATTCCTGGCCCTGGTTTGGGCCTCAGAGAATGGAGATGGGTGAAGGACATCATTGAACTTGGGAATCTGGAAGGAAAGCATTTCATGGCAAAGAACCTACAGATACAGAAGCACTATTTTTCTCGATTTTATTATTAGATATTAAACCAAAACTACAGAAAATAACATTTACCCAGAATGAAGTTAAGAGCTTTTAAGGTTAAGCCATTAAGGCTAAGGTTCATGCCCAGAGGAAATGAGTAGAGGTCAATTTCCTTTGGTTTTGTGGATCCTTTCCAAAAATTATACTAGACTATTCACCATTCCCTGTGAGGTTACAATTCAAATTAAAGACTTGTAAAATGGCAAGTGGCCAGGGTACAGAGAAAATAAACTGAATTACAGGCGACTTTTTTCCAAACCAGGGCATGCATGTCTGCATTCTAATCCTAAAAAAATATTCTGATATGTAAGCATTCTCATAACTTAGTGAAATCTTAGAAGAATGCACTTACTATGAAAGTCAAGACAAAACTGTAAGATTTTTGTTCAAAATTCTACCAAGAGTTGTTCGCCATTTCAGAAAATTATATCCAATGATAACACTGATGTTGCCAACACAACACACTGCATCATGATTCTACATTCAGGTGCAAGCACCTGATGACTTAATTTTACCTTCTAGGATGGTTAGACCCAAGCTTTTTAACTGAACTACATTTTATTTTATTAAAAACTGCTTTTTTTCTGCTTAACATTAGAGTACTGTACCATTTCAAAGTATATGTGTAACATAGATCATATTAACTTTAAATTTCATTTCAGAATAGTGAAAATAACATAGTTGTTTTAAAAGGGAGTGCTGAGTCTGGGAGGGCTGAGAGGACTACTAAACTCATTCAGACTCCTCACTTTTCAATGAAACTAAGGCTCAGAGAGGTGAAGTAACTTGCTCAAGGCCGCAAATCAAGGAGATGACCAAATCAGAAATGGAGCTACCTGGACACCAAGTTCTCCTTATAGCACATTGCTTTGCCTCAATGTGGCGACAACACAAATACACAGAGGGAGAAAAATGAACTTCACACTTCAAAATAAGGTAGTGACCTATTGACCCAAGGGGCAAAGACTGACATGGTCTCTCCCTCATCTTTATCTTCCATCACAAGGGACAAAATACTTTAGAGAAGTTTGGGGGTTTTTTCACCTGCAAAGCCTCAGGTGCTGGTTGTGGCACTGAGATGGTACAAACACAGTTGTGGCCAATTTAGAGTTTCTCTCTCAAAGGCACGCAGCAGAAGTCACTCTGGCAAGGCTTGTTTTAAGGCTGGCTTTAAAGTAAAAAATAATAATAAATAAGCAGGAAAACTATTACTTATCTTGAGAAAGCCACATTTCATTATTATCTTGAACTTTCAACAGTACTTCGCAGGGAAGAAATCGAGGGATATGTGTTCAATTTAAAATCAATAAATGATGCTTTAGGTCTTGAATTTAAGTATTTTAGTCAGATAGAGCTCTTAGGATGTCTGAATTTATAAATGACTAGGTGAAATAGGTAAAGAGCATTTCCCATGTAGCTTTTATATTCAACATGTACATTAAAACCATCTGAAACCTTCCCAGGAGATAAACACAAAGTAATCAACATTTATCTCAAAGCTGTCTTCTCTCCAAATCACAGCTTTGCATTTAGAGAGAAGCAAGAAAATTCTCTCAAGTAAGTAAGTAGCTTTGACACACGGCACTCAACTAAACCAAACTGGGTACTCAATGTAGAAAAAGAGAACAATGACAATGAACTATATAGTGTGTTAAATCATCATCATCATCTACTTTAGCCTGAAGTCACAGTTACCACTATGCTTTCCCCACTCTGAGATTAGGAATGTCTTCCAAACTTTAAAAGGAAATTAAAACACCAATATTATTTTCAAGTTAAAGCTAATACTGGCGATGATAATATTTATGATCAGTTCATAAACTAAAATGTCTCCTCTTGTCTTTTGGACTCAGAATGGTAAATTTTTGTTCATATAGTTGCTATAAAAGGGCCTAGTACCTTAACATGAAAACCTTGAACCTGTCTAATGAACTCTGCTTCAAATGAATATGATCCTAAACACCTAGGCAATCGTTTTTATCAAATTAATGGAATCTGTATCTATAAAATAAAATAAAATGCAATATATCTGAAGTTACAAATGCACTAAGCCAAAACATTTAACTCTCTGTGTGGAGTGATACACAGAATTGCCTTTTCACATTATCTTAAGTGAGGTCTGAGGCAGACACTGCAGGTAGATGGAGGCGCTGGGGAGGCTGGCTGTTGCAGATGTTCTGTGGCAAAGGAACACGTCTGGTGGTTTTAAAATCCTAGGAAGAAAAATAAACAGTCCATTATTATAGTCATTTTCTCAGAATTTCTTTTGAGAGGACCTAAATGAAAGCAGGGTAGTTAATCTAAGTTTATATCAATAAACACCTCTCAATTCTAAGCTCCTTCTACATCAGTCAGGTAGCATCCACCCAGACATGGAAGGTGTGAGGTAGAGGTAAAAGATGTTCCCTAGGAAGCAAAACATTCATTTTGCTGCACAATGCTGAGTACTAAAAAGAATATTAAAAAGCAGAAAACTGTTCCATCTAAACTATCTCACTTACTTGGCAACCCACATCTTATTGGAGAAGGGCTCCGGCTTCGAGATATCTAGAAAATATAAAAGTGTCATGTGAATTACACAGCAGATGGAGTTCAGTGAATGAATCCTTTTGATGTTTTTTTACAAAACCAGCTAAATGTTGCTGAGACACTTTAGAACTAGGATTTTCCCCACCTAAAGCTTAGCATTGCAATTCCTTTTTTACTTCCCTAAGTAAATGAGCACTCGATTTAATTTAAATTACATTATTAATTAAAAGTTGGGCTCAGTGGCCCACTTTTTGTTGCTTTTGTTGTTGTTTAATGTTTACTAAAAACTTTGAGATTGGATGCAGAGTGGTCATATCACATTCAAAGCTTTGCAGAAAATTATATTATCTAATTAAAGCTAAAATGATCAAACACTGTCTGTCAGATCCTTTATATGAATTTTCTAATGTGTCCAAAATACTGCCATATTCAAGAGGGTCATTAGGCAGCCAGAAAAAAAAGTCATTTTTCAAATCTCACCTTCACTTTCACTAAGCAAAAGCTACCACCTATACTTACAAATCTGTTGCAACTGAGAAATAACTGACTACAAGGATCAGTCTTGCTCTGAGCTTTTAAACACTTTAGATGCATAGACACTAACAAAGACAGAAGCTATTATTTGAGACCTCACATAAACCAAAAAACCAGACTAACGAAAAATATTTATATTTTATTTCGCAGGTGTGCCGGTCTTATAAGGAGATGTGGTAGAAAGGTACAGCAGCAGTTTCACCTTTCAGAATATATTTTATTCTCATCTAAAGTTTAAATTAATTTGTTTTTCCTGGGCACAAAGTGGGAAAGAGAGAGAAGGTGGTTCAAACACATGTAGAAGTTTATTACAGAGGGACAGTGCTCATTGACAACCTTCTAGTGAGCGTCCAGGTGAAATATTTGCCATGGCTGTAAGCACAATGGATGTGTAAATTACTCTTTCTTCTGATATGTCACTTCCTCTTAAAATGAGGAAAATGATTATTCTTCCTGTATGAAACTCAAGATTTCCTTTTTATTAGTCCACTAAATGTACTACTGTTTTGTTTTTACATATTAATACTTATTCATGAATAAGGACAATTAAGTTATATTAAAATCTCCAAGAGCAAAAAAACTGTGCCAGATACATGCCTTTTTCATTCTCAGGCCATTTCCTTCATCTGAATTTTCCTCCCTAATTTCCCAGCTCATTGAAATTCTTCCAGATCAAATCCAACTCCTGCATGAACCCCCTCACTGCCAAATCCAGAAGGAATTTCTACCTCTTCTATGCCTCTTTGTGCTCCTTTTGTAGACTGTATCATATATCACATCCAGTTACTTCGCTTAAATCATATTAAATTTCTTATATTGAAACCCATTCAGGGAAGAGACCATGTAAAACATTTTTGTATACCACCCTGCCCCAAAATCTAGCATCTAGATACAGAAAAAAAAACGTTTGATAAAGGAGCATGCTGGAGTACCAGTAGATGCTCACTAAACTCAGTAAGAAAGGTGGGACTTGTTAACTGCAGTTTTGGGGGGTTTTTTGTTGTTGTTTTGTTTGTTTGTTTTGCTGAGGGGGTTTTAGAAGTTTTAGGCTAAAGCTGCATTGCAACAGGTAATGTCAGAGAAGTGGGGTGTTGCCAGTCATGGCTCACCTTCTCCACCACTTTCCCTAAAATGAGGTTGAACAAATATTTTTTAATTTTTTATTGGAAGGAACAGCATATTGTTACCCTATCTGGTGTTCACATGTCTTGGTTCAGCCCTGCAGTCAAAAGGCATTGACTAAATATTATTTGTTGAGTAAATGAACAGTGTTTATTCAGAAAAATGTTTTTAGTTTTCAGAGATGTTTTCATTATTCTTTTGTGTTTGACAGAGTATTAGTAATCCTCCAAAGAACTAATATGCAAAGAGACTAATTTTATTCTTCCTACTTTGAAGTTGGGAGGAAAATTAATTCCTGCAATGTCCGTTATACAATATTGAAATCCAGATCATTTGAGTAATTTCTCCAAATCATACAGTGAATTCCAGAGGAAGCAAGGACCTGTGCCAAGATTATTTGACTAAGGAAGATGTCCCATTCTCTATTCAGAAGATTAACTGATACCTAATACCCCATTTTCATTCAAAGACAAAAATAAAACTTTGAAATAAGTTAAGGCTATTAGTCTTTCAACTAAGTCAGAAAAAACTACCTCTACTTCTTTCTAGAATGATAAATTCTTCAACTCAACACAGTATAAATATCATTCTGGGGTGATTACAAAAGGTTTTCTATCGCTAGACTTATAATCACCTCTTTAATATGCAACTGTTGAAGAAAAAATGTTGACTATAGGATGATTTTGTGTAAAAATGATTAGATATGTACCGTGCTTAAACCAATATGGCTACGAGGGTAGATGGGACTTAAACTCCTGCTTCGACATCGACTTACAGATCGCACCGAATTCCACTAAAAAGAGAAAGGAAAATAGTCAATAGTTTGTGGACACTCACATGGCTTAAAACAATAGGCCTATCCCACAGATCAGGAAGTTTTGCTGATGTGATTACACTTGTGCCTTACTGGTCATCAGCATGAGGTATGCTACTTTCATTTCCTATAGCCATTCCATTATTTGACAAGAACTTTGGAGTAGTTCTCAAAAAAAAAAAATCCCACGGTGAACTTTGGTACATAACTCATGGATGCTAATAGGATTTTGTTTTAATGAAGAAGTTGTTAGAAATTACATTAAGGTTCCAAGTGCTGGAGAATGTAAGCTCCCTGTGGGCAGGGATTCGTGTCTGTTTAGTTCACTGCTGAATCCTCAGTACCTATACAGTGTTTGGGTCATAAATAACTACTGACTAAATAACTATTGTTGAATAAAATGAATTAATTAATGAGTGACTGAGTAAATCACCACTGCTGCCTATCTACTCTCTAACTAAATTAATGAATAAGAAGAAAATTATATCCACTATAATGAGATTTCTCATTAGTAAGGTCTTCTTTAAAATATCCCTTCATTCAACCCTTTTCCAAGTTCTTCTTTTTAGAGTATTCTCATTTTGTTTTAGGAATTTAAGCTTGGGCAGATGTTAGTGATATGCTTGATAGGAGAGAAAGAAATTAAAATGCAGTTGCTATTTGATGTACAACATAAGACTAGTAGCTATTTCCTCTCTCTTCCAAACTGTAGTGCAGATGGTCCATAATAAGTGTTTCTTAGTAGAGGGTAATTATTGTAGGGTCAAGCAGCATGTTTTATGAGCTCATTCATTGTAGAAAATGGGTGGTTGTCAGATCAAAACAACCCAATTTCTGTGGGCTCAACTTTCATAGCACAAAAATATTTTATTGATACAATTAGCTACAGGGGGCTGCTTAAGTTGCAATAACCCTTTTTGTAAATTCTTTTAAAAGACTCTACTCCCTTTCTCCACTAAATGGGAGAAAAGCTGCCGTGAAGAGAACAGGAACTGAGAACACCCAGATGGTGGCTTTGCTCTGGACTGAGTAGCTAGCTTCACTTCAGAATTTACTTAATTCTTTCTTGGAATGGCAGTGTAAAAACTCCGTCATGTTCACTGTACAGAATATCCAAGCACCCGGGGCCACCAACTCCAACACCCAATCCCCATGGCAACACACACTCATACACTTGCAGACCTAAGACTCTATTTTGAAGGCTGCCCACTTATTTAACATGTTCAAACATTTACAACTAATGTAAAATTGATCATCTCCTCTCTTTCCCACCTCCTCTGCCCTCTTTTCCTCCAACCCTCCCCACTCTATACATCATACTAAGGAGAGAAAAATGGGGCATGTCCATCGTTTTCCAAAATGAAGAATTGTCAGTAAAATTTTGGCAACTGTTTCCTGAAAGTTAATCGCACTTTTAAATGCTTAGAGTTACACAGGGCCTCCAATAAGATGATTTTAAAGGCTTTCTGCTTATAATAGCATAGTATTTATAAGATGGAAGAGGCAAATATGACTAATTCCATCTTAGAAATAAATAAAGCAATAAGCATAAAAATTACTGCCAGGATATTACGAGGAATCAGAGACAAATCAAAGAAAAAATGTATTCTTTCCCAGCCAGTCCCTTTCCTCTCCTTTGTATGAAATCTTATCAAACAACTCTTTATGAACTTCTTTTATAGAATCTCTGGGTTTATAAATGTTCTCGAACTTGTGAATCAAACACTTGGGATGAATTGTCACTATGCAAGGCCACCGTACAAAAGCCCCTCTCTTGGTGACAGCTTCTCCTTTCATAATGACAGTGTCATTCTCCATGAGAGCAGGCCATACATGATAGAAGACCAAGGGAGCAGTGTAATCGGAGTCATAGCTGCGACGGTACCTATTTTGAACACACAAAAGGAGAAAGAGAAGTTAAGCAATTATGTAGCATAACTGGGCAGGGGGACATCAGTGTAAATTTTCATTCTGATTATGCTTAGATCGAGATAAATATGGATTCTGATTCTGTTATTAAAGAGATGGCTGTGGGCTTGTAGAAGAGGAACCAGTGATAACAAGGACCCAGCATGGACTCACTAAGAACAAGTCATGTTAGACTAATCTTGTCCTTCTCTTCTCAGGATTACAAGAGTTGCAGTCCAGGGAAATGTTAGAGACCCTGGAAGTCCCATGGCTTCCTAAAAGATTTCTCATGCTATGTTTGTAAACAAAATAAGAGAAGTATAATTGAGTGATTAACTTAAGTGGTGGTGGGGGGAGGGAGGACTAATTGAATTATCATCTCCAAAGAGGGATAAATAATAGGTCAATGAGAATGTGAATAAAGGTGCAAAGTGCTCCCTCTCTATCCTGTGATAAATCAACATATTCAGAACGACTTGCATTAAATACAGAAAAATCGTTCAAAGATGAGGAGTGTGAAGTGCCAGGAAAAAAAAAAAAACAAAAAACAGATGATGGTACCAAAAAACAGCTCAATCGGTGGGAACAATAAGCTGATTCTAATAAGATACGATGTAATGTGGATACCTACACAGTTCTGCAATTGAATCTAAAAAACATTTAACTGCACAGGTGGAAGTGACAAATGGCTTAATCACAGCACAAGTGAAAATATATAATGATTTCAGTTAAAATCAAAACGAGTAAACAGTGTTACATGACTGAAAAAAAAACTACTACAAATTAGCTGAATTAATAGAGAATAAGAATGGAAAGTATGTTGGTCCCTCTAGACTGGTCAGTTCAAACCAGGGGACTACATTCCATGTAGACACTTTCTTAAAAAGGAATGCTCAGAAGAGCACAGAGCACAGGCCAAGGAAACCAATCTATTTGTCAAGAAGTCTCAACGCCCTTCATATGGAAATATCCTAAAGCCATAAACCCAGGAGGAGAATTTAAATAATTGCTTTTAAATGTGTGATAGGCTGCCCAAGCAAAGAAAGAAAGAAAGAAAGAAAGAAAGAAAGAAAGAAAGAAAGAAAGAAAGAAAGAAAGAAAGAAAGAAAGAAAGAAAGAAAGAAAGAAAGAAAGAAAGGAAGGAAGGAAGGAAGGAAGGAAGGAAGGAAGGAAGGAAGGAAGGAAGGAAGGAAGGAAGAAAGTGGATTAGACTTGTTCCATGAAGTCTTAGAAGTAGAACCAAATCCAGTCATTACTAGAAACTCCAGCTCCACTCAACAGCCAACCAGGAGTACAGGCCGCAGAGTGTTCCCAAGAGGCTGTATGTTCCCTCTGATTAAAGGTATGTAAGCAGGCCTGCCAGAGATCTGCAGATTCCATAAACTAAAGTGGGTGAATATTTCCAAGTGGGACCATGCATCCTCTAAAGGAAAAGGAATGAAAAGGGGGTGGGGAAAACAGACATGTTCTGTAAAAGAATCAGAAAGATCCAGCTGTAATGTAATGTTCTAATATTCAGCTCTTCTGTGAGTGGATGCAGGCTGGGAGCAGGAATCTGAAAGAAACTAGAAATAGGCAATGGCAAGAAAATAAGACATGCTATAAGGCAATCAGAAATGCCATCACTATGATTTTCATAAGCAAAAGAAAGGTCAATGGTCTCCATCATCAATAAACTTGTAGGGATATGGGGCGGCCACCAACCCGTAACTCTACAACCTGAACAAAGACCCAGAGATGACATTTCCTGAGTGCGCACTGCAAGCTGGGGAGCGTCCTTGTGTACTTTTTCTGAATGATCTCCATGAGCTTTCTACAGCCCTAGGAAACAGGTATTATCATTTCCCCCATCTGACAGAGAAGAAACAAAAGGATGGAAAAATTAAGTAACCTGCTCAAGATGTACAGCTTATTAGTGGTAGAACTAGAACTGGAATCCTGGCAGCCTGATACCAGAGCCTCTGTTCTTAAACTAGCTTGGCCTCCTCCAGGATAATCTCTAACTATGTCATAAGATCTCATAAAATTTCAATAAAATGTTTAGTAAATTAATTTAATGTCTTCTAATTTATAAAGAAAATATTCACCAGGTTAAAGTTGGTAGAAATCTAATGGTTGTAGATAAAATAGTCTAGAGCACTCATTCCCAAATGTTAGTTTGCATAAGGAATGCCTGCTGCTTGTTAAATTACAGATCCTTCAGCTCCACCTCAGACCTACTGCATGAAATGTCACAGAGTATGATCCAGGAATCTGCATGTTTAACAAATACCTTAAATAATTCTAATTCAGGTGATCCACACACTATACTTTGAAAAAGCTGACCTAAATAATGCAATGAGAACCAATAAAGGAAAAAAATGTTTTTGATTAAAAAATGGGCAGAGAATCTGAATAGACATTTTTCCAAAGAAGACATACAGATGGCCAACCGGTATATAAAAAGGTGCTCAACATTACTTAATTTGCAGTGAAATGCAAATTAAAACTACAATGAGATATCGCCTCACGCCTGTTAGCACAGCCAGCACAAAAAAATAACAAGTGCTGGTGAGGATGTGAAAAAAGGAAACCCTTGTGCGCTGTTGATAGGACTGTCAATTGGTGCGACCACTATGGAAAATAATCTGAAGGTTCCTCAAAAAAATTAAACATAGTCTACAGCCATATTACCCTGAACAAGCCCAATCCCATCTGATCTCGAAAGCTAAGCAAGGTAGGGCCTGGTTAGTACTTGGATGGGAGACCACCTAGGAAGACCAGGTACTACAGGTATAAAAAATAAATTAAAAAATAAAATGGGATTGCAAACTGACAAGGTCCTTGCAATCTGTGAGGTCAACCAAGGGTTAACTCACCTAAAAAATAGAAAATAAAAAAATAAAATTAAAAATAGAACTACCATATGATCCAGCAATTCCACTTCTGGATATTTAACTGAAGAAAACAAAAGCATTAATTTGAAAAGATACATAACACCCCTATGTTCACTGCAGCATTATTTACAATAGCCAAGATATAGAAACAACCTAATCTCATATATATGTGATGGAATATTATTTAGCCACACAAAATAATGAAATCTTGTCATTTATGACAACGTGGATGGACCTAGAGGGTATTATCTAACAGATACCAGTCAGAGAAATATGAATACTGTATGATTTCACTTATATGTGGAATCTATAAGAACAAACAAAAACAAAGCTCATAAATATAGAGAACAGACTGGTGATTGCCAGAGGTGGGGATGGGTGAAATGGGTTAAGGAGGTCAAAAAGTACAAACTTGCAGCTATAAAATAAATAAATCAAGGATGTATCATACAGCATGGTGACTATAGTTAATAATACCGTATTGCATATTTAAAAGTTGTTGAGAGTAGATGAGATCTTAAAAGTTCTCATCACAAGAAAAAAATTTTTGTAAATATGTATGATAATAGATGTTAACTAGATTTCCTGCAGTGAACATTTCACAATATATACAAATATCAGACTATTATGTTATATGCCTGAAACTAATATAATGTTATATGTCAATGATACCTCAATAAGAAAAAAAATTTAAACAATAAAAAGTAAAACAGGTTTGTATTTATATAGCACCTTTCTTTTAAAATATTTCAGACAAGCTCCAGGTACTCATTAGTTCTCCCCAAGGCCAATATGTTCCATGGAAATCCTATCATCCTCTCTGAATCACACTTGATTGAGAAGGAAAATGACCCCAGGAGAGGACCCTGCCTCATGATACAGAGAAGTATTTGGCAAGGCCTGGAAACCAGGTAGTGTCTGTTGATTTCCCCACCCAGAGTTCCTTTTCCTGAATTGTTTCCAGGAAATATAGACAAGGTCACTTATTTATAAAGAATCCCGTAGCTTCTGTCCTATGTCTCTTACTTGCAATCATTAAAAATTTCTCCATCGGCCCCAAATGCAATATCTAGGGGTGGCTCTAAAGTCTGCATTGCAAAGGCAATGCAACATATCTCCTGGATGAAGTTATTGAGGAGGCAAAAGTCAACCTCCGGAGGGAATGAAATCTTGGGATTGACATTCATGGCTCGGATCACATCCTGAAAAACAAAAAAGATGGCATCACCTTGTTACCAACCTGTGACAGGAAATTCTGACAATCCTAAGGACCTTATGACTAATGGGAGATTTAAAAAAGAAAAAAAAAAGCACACGAGTAAAAACAAGTTAAAGTAAAGAAGGGGGATGTGTGCTAAAACGAGAAAGCCTCATTGATAAAGGAGGAGGAAGGATGTTAGTGCAAATGACATAATAAAGTTCTCAAGAGAGTCTCAAAAAAAAAAGAAAGAAAACCTTTAGTAACTTTTATTTATTCTTTCCTCATCATTTTTTTTTTTAAATTCTGGGCAAGTTATATGATGTGCCAACACAGAACTCTGACTTGTTCATAATCTGTATTAAAAACAATTATAATAGCTTGGGTTTTTTTTTTTTTTGAGAGTTTACTTAGTGCCAAGTCTTATGTTAAGCAAATCACCCTTTTTCTTTCATTTAATCCTCTCAAGGTCATAGGTCATTACTTTATGGGGTCATGACCATTGTTGCTCCCACTTAAGGATTATGAAACTAAAGCATAACCCTAGAGGTTAAGTAAATGTGAAAGTCAAACAGCTGGTAAGTGGCAGAGCCAAGATGCAAATCCATACCTATCTTTCCCCAAATCATTGCTCTTAAGCACTATGATAGTCTATCTTCCAATCTTAAGAGCCCATCTAAAGAGCAGAACTATAAAGCTCAGAATATTTTTCCCCATAAAATGTCTAAGAAAGAAACAGCCAATAAGGACTGGTTATACACAGTAAATTGGATGTTGCTCATTTCTGCTCTTCTGTTACATAGAAGCCATACTAAGCACTGAATGGATTTCTGAGTTATTAGCATTCAGAGTAAACATGAATAAAGCAGCAGCAAATCAGCTCTAATAAGAGACCCAACACTTACATTTACACTGCTTTGGGAATCATAGAGGTCAAGATGACAAATGATATAATCTGAGACAGCATCCTCAAAGTCATTGGACCCCACATAAGATGGTGACAACGATTTCCTCACACGGATCTTGAAATGTCTGAATGCCATTTTGGCTACATGGAATGCCTCCTGCATGTAAAAATTGCAGCAAATTTATTTGATGAGAGGAGGGGGTCAAAGAGGTCCAAAGCAAGGAATGAAGAAAGAATGCCTACCAAAAATTCAACATCATATGGGTCTCCTAATAACTAAACACAGTTGATCAAACTATTTTCAATCTAGGAGAATATACATATCTCAATTTTTAAAAGTACATTAATACATATACTACTATCCACATTCAATATATTTCCAGACAGTGGACCATCGTTCTGGTGATCCTGAGTGCAAGAAGCAGGACAGTACAGAGGTTCAAGGAAATAAATCATCTATGGTTACATAAATACTTGAAAGGTGTTAGTTGTTGCTATGATCCTATAGTAATACCATGTTACTGGTCAAGGAATATGAGAAAATTATCAATCTAGTGATGATGTTAAACATAGATGCATATCAAGTGTCTGGCATGTTTTCTGGCATATATTAGTTCAAGAAATATTTATTAAATGACTGTTATGTAGTCGGCACTGAGAAAACTTAGCTATGAATGAAAGACATGGCCTCTATACTCACAAAACTTTAACCAATTCACTAAGTGATTCTTAATTGTATAAACCAAGGATTGGCAAACTTTTTCTGTAAAGAGTTGGAGAGTTGGATAGTGTATATTTTAGGCTTTGCACACATACTGTCTTTGTCACATTTTTTTTTTTTTACTACCTTTTAAATTGTAAAAATCTTCTTAAAATCTTAGCTTTCAGGTGGTATTTTTCTTAGAAATACAAGCCAGGGCCAGATATGGCCCACAGGTCCTAGTTTGCTAACCCTTGATATAAATGAATACATGATAAAGTTCAGTAGATTCCAATAATTCTTCTCCCATATCATTGTTCTGTTCTGTTTTTTAATATTTAACTGTTCTCATAATGAACTCAGTATCTTAATATGGTAACCCAAGAAACAAATGCATTTGCTTTGGGAATTAAGGATTATATATGAGCACTTTTTAATCTACCACCCTCAAGTAGCTGATGTGTTAGCAGCTTTAGTAACTACTCTTAGTTGAATCAACAAAAGAGTTAACACAATTACAGCCTTCTGATTTTTCTAAGAATGGGAGGAAATCAATCAAATGATAGCCGTTAGCAATAATATATCTCCTGGTGTACCTATGCTCATTTAGAAGACTGGATGCAAATCAACTTAGCATATACCCATTTGAGATAGTCCAACAGTTACAACTACTTCAACAAATGTCTGGTTGGTATTAATATTAATAAATATGAATATGAATAGTTATGGGTTGTGAAAAATGATTCATCCTAAATACTTGCAGTGGAAGGAAGGAAGGAAGGAAGAAGGGAGAAAGGAAATCCCAACCTCTTGCAGGGACCTCAGGATCTACCAGGATCGTTTTAAGATCCTGGATCCTGAATCTTTTTAGTCTGTACTGTTCAATTTACCAAAATTGTCTCCCCACTGCACCCAAGGCCCTCTGGAGCGCAGCTTTAGCGTCACATACCACTGTGGCGATGTAGATGATCCGCTGCACGGTCTCAGCTTTGTCGATGCAGCGCCGCAACAGGCACTGGGCATCCAGGCGGGCCTGGGAATAGGCATCGCTGAACCGGGACAGGAGAGCAGCCTTGCGCGCCACACTGGACAATTTAGCGCGATTCGGAGACGGGGTCCTGATCTTCACCACTGCAGTGGAGGGGCTGCCTGACCTGCTGCGGCTGCGGCTGCGGCTGCGGTTGCGGGTGGGGCTACGGATGGGGCTGTGGTTGGGGCTGCGGCTGCGGCTGGGGCTGCGGCTGCGGCTGCGGCTGCGGCTGCGACTGCGGCTGTGACTGCGGCTGCGGCTGTGGCTGTGGCTACGGCTGTGGCTGCGGCTGTGACTGCGAGGGGCAGGGCTAGGAGACCGGCTCCTGGTGGACCTGTTGGTAAGCAAGAATCAGCAGGGAGGCGCTCTGATTCACTTCTCTGTCTTTCCTGGATTCTGCTCGTTCTCCCCACACAAGGTGCAAATTATACTCAGGAGCCACGGGCCCCTGCTAGCAGGGAGAGCAGCAGTTGCCTCCATGACCTGCCCACCAGGCCTGTGAGAGGCGCTGTCTCCATGAGGCCTCAAATGTGACCACAACCATGAAAGAAGACTCTATTTGCATGGTGAATTAAAACTGATGAAGCACTTTCACTCACTGAGCAACTCAATTTATCTTTTAAGCAGTCCTGTGAGGCCAGCATTGATAGTTGGCCATTTTGCAGATGGTGAACTTGAAGCTCAGAAAAATTAATCAGCTGTCCTAGAGTAACACAGCAAGCAAGAGCCCGTTAAAGTAGTCAGATTTTCAGTATTTCTACCCCCAACCTTGGTAATTACTCCTTAAAAGCTTACACCATTTGAGCTTTATTGTATAAAATGAGATGAACACTGAACAATGAGAAAAATCTATGTGCAGTTCCATCTCCAACATGTCATAGCAATGGGAGCATTTGCAATAATTTTTCCTCCCCAGAGCTTGAATTTTCACCTACACAATTTTTGCTCTATTTTGAGGTGGAGAAGGGGTTGGAAAATCAGGTGAGCTAATACATGTGGAAATACTTAGTTAACTGGAAAGCAGGTATCAGTGAACCAGGCATGGCTACCAAGTACAATGTAAATTACCAGACTAGCTAGCACAAAGGAAATGGGCCCCACAAAAGGGAAGTTTTGTAGAAAAAAAAAAAACTGGGGCAAAATGTAGTGCAAAGCAGACACTGAAGGGGAGCGGAGAAAGCCCTCGTTTATAGTATTTGCTAGTTTCCATGGTGAAACGAACACTCCAACCATGGCCAATTTCAAGCTATCAATGTGATGTCACTGAATTTGGTATTACAAAGAAATGCACAGAATCCTAATCTAACAGGAGCTAGAACAAGCCAGCACCAGCACAACACTGGCAGAGTGATTCCCCAAATTGAAAGACTAAGGTGACATTTAAAGGAATGGGGTTCTGGGATAGGAGTGGCTTGATAGCCTGGCTCGGGGCTGGCGGTATGGAGAGGTAAAGTGTGGGATGTTAGAACAAGGAAAATGCAGCAACTCCAAAGAGAAACCTCTTACTTTGTCCTCACTTAACACTGTCTGAATAACCTGTCTTAACCGTCTGATCATCAGTAGAAAGGGATTTCACAGGAACAATTACCTACACACTCCATCAAATAAAGCAAGCTAGAAAAGGAAACAGTAAAATCACAGGTGGTCATTCCTGCACAGAGGACTCTCAGGCCTCCGAGACCCCCCTATCATGGAACCTTCTTTCAGCATGGGTACCACCTCTTGCGTCATAGGCCCATTCAAATCTGATTTCAAGCCAAAGAACTGTCCTTTCACATATGTCTGTTTCATTCCTTAACCTTCAATGTCAGCCCTAATCCAGTTAGTGCCCAAGTACTGGCAATCTGGGAGGTTTTCTCTCTCTGGGAGAGTAGAGATAGAGAAAACCTTTTACAATTCGAAGCTTCCCATATTGTTGGGGTTTGGGTCCAAGGATGTCATTTTATGTTTTATTTTCCCAAGCCAGGCTATCACTAACAAAAGGAACTTAAATGAAAAGATCTGTGAGAATGTGTCGGACCTTCCTTGGGGTACGTCCTTCAGCGTTCGGGGCTGGTTCTCATATTCTTGAGTGGTTTCTGGGCTCCACTTGTCGGAGCTACGCTTGTCGGAGCCCCGCTGCTCTGCTCTCTTGTGCTCTGAGCGCCTAGGCTCCGCCCTGGCCTCCAAACGCCTGGACTCCACGCGTCTGGACTCCGTGCGGCGCTGCTCGGTGCTCTTCTGCGTTGCACTTTTATGCTCTGGGTTTCTGTGGCGCGACTCCTCCTGGGCTTGAAGAGATTTAAGCCTGAACAGAAAAAAAAAAATTAAAAAGAAAGGAGAAAGAGAGAGGAATGGAGAAAAAGGTAATAAGCAACAACTGACATTCTTAAGAACAGAGGCTACTCTACTTCATATGCCATTATTGCACTGGAAAACGATGATGGAAATACATAAGAACAAACACAAATTAGCAAGGAGTCAATTTGCCAGGGCCAGAGGGCCACTCCATGTCTGCAGTTTGCATGGGAAAAGGCTCCTGAAGAAAAGATAGGCATGCAGATCCTCTAGCAAAAGCGGAGTGGGCCTATAGTTATACTGTTCTATACTGGACTGCTCTTAACAGCACAAAACTCTAGAAACATATGACATTCAAAACCTAGTCCAGAAGCTGGGCAAAAAATATACTCTCCTATCCTCACTAGCTCTGCAATTCTCTGAAAAGGTGATAAAAGAGAGAAAACTACAGTTGAAATTGAATAACATCCACAATACTAGGCAGAAGTGTGGACCTATGAAAATAATGTATTACAGAAACAAACAAATCTTTAGAACTAAAATGGGCATCCTCATAAAAATAACAAAGAGGCATTACCATCATAAAACAGGAGCAAAAGCCATAAGAAGAGGACTATTGTGATAAAAATGACAATGCTGTAAGATGAAAAGGTAAGGGATAAGATTGAGATGGATGTGAGGAGCTAAAAATGCAATAGCAGAATTAAAAGCTGCACTGGGAACAGTAAAGAATAAATTGATGCTATTGGAAATCACTGAGTCATATGATCAATGTATTTGAGAAGGTATATCCAATAAGAATAAGAGACTAAAATAATGGGAGGGGAGACTGAAGTGGAAAATAGAACGATGCTCCAAGTTAAATTTAGGCTATTTCTAAAGAAATCAGAAGAGTTGGAACATGTGAAGGCGATAGAATGGTATATATATATATATATATATATATATATATATATATATATACACACACACACACATATATATGTATTTTAATACAATTTTCACTTGCTCTTTTTGGGGGGGAAATCAAAATTACGATCAAGCAAGGTATAACCTTAAGGATTGGTGTTTATTTTCTCCTTCTAGAAATTTATCTTTAGAAAATAATCTGAAATTTAAATTAAGATTTGCCACAAAAATAATCACAATGTTATTTCCAGTGTTAAAAATTGGTGTCAAAGTAAACAGTCAATATTAGGGAAACACCTAAATGATGGAACATGATGCACCTATTTAAAACTGAGTTCTGTAGTATTTTTTTCTTAGTAATAGAGAAAAACAACGTTAAGTGAAAAAATAGGTTCCAAAATTGTAAACTTAGTCTCATGTTGTAGTCTTAACACTATTTTTAATGTATCGACTGGAGGAAATATCCAATGGTAACAATAACTAGTTCTGGAATTATGAGAGGGTTTTTAGTTTCCTTTATACTACATTGCACTTTGAAATTTTCTCTAATAGATAGGTAATGTTTTTGTAGAAAGAAAAATATATTAAAGCACTAATAAAAATATCATTGCCTTTCCTCTTTAGTTGTGAACAGATTCTTTCACATTGTAATGGAATACCAAAAAAGCTAAATTCAAAGATTAATCAGCAGGCTGCAATAATCCTGTCATTTTTTTCCTTACTGCTTTCTTAGCTGATTTATTTCCTCCTCTGCAGCCAAAAGGGATATGGATGATCTGTTCTTGGTTTCTTCAAGAGTCTTTCCAGTTTCAGCCAGACTGTAAGAGAAATCAGTAACTAAAGACAGATTTTCCAAAATTGGCACTTTCTAAATCAAGGTATAGATTCTCTTGGGAACTTTTGGCATATGATATAAATTCAACATAAACAAGATCAAATTATAAGACATCTGCATTCTATCAGATGATATTGCAAATATTATGGTGCCCTTGTATGCAAAAACATGCTAGCATCCTTTCTCAATGTCAAACACAGAGAAATTACAAAGCTACCACCCCTAACCCTAAAAGACTATGTAATAATTATTAATATTAAAATGTAAAGGACAAAGAAACTCATTCATTTCCTCATCATCATCCTAATCCATCTGCTCTAATCACACCAAATCCTATAAAAATCTTCGCTCTGTAAAAATCTTCATTTTTCTGCCGCATACTACCACTTATTCTCGTTACTTCACACAGCAGAGCTGCATTTCAATTTTTCCAGACTTCTTAAATATAAAAAAAAATTATTTGCCTGCCTAATGAAAAAGCCATCCACAATTACACTTGACTATCAAGTATTTCATGTCTTCCTGCCTCTAATTTCTACCACTTATTAAGCATGAGTTTCCCGAGTTTTCCACATAGCTCCATCACTGTTAGTTGTAAGGACTCTCTTCATTGTAGGCAAATCATAATAAATCATACAATTTCTTGAAGTCTATCTAAATTTAAAAAGAAATGGGAATGTGATGAATAACACTGGATGAAGACCAATGATACTCAATTAAGCTGTTCTAATGCAGTGAGAGATCATTGGTTGGCAAAGGTTTCTTGACTTTGCCAACCCTACTTCCCAGAATACCCAGGCTCTTTCATCACAGTGGTCTTGAGGCTGAGAGAGTACAACTGCTGCCTAAATTCACACCAGGCTTCCACATCCTTCAAGAGCCACTCTACAGGCCACCCCTGCCTCTCTCAAGCAAAATTTGTTTCTCCTTAGCCTGAGCTCCTCCAACACTTGGTTCACAATTATAATCTCATTACAAACACACTATGAACTACTTGAAGGCAAAGATTTTATTTTATTTAGCTTTTTATTCTCAGCACCTAAAACAGTACCTATCACATAAGTAGATATTTTTTTAAAAAAAATGAACGAATGAATGAATAAATGAAAAAAATGTCTAAAGTCTAAAACAAAGCCATAGTAGCAATAACTTCATAACAGGATTACTAGACGCTGAAAGAAAATTGCTGTAGAAAATTAAAAGAAGAAAATAGACTAAGAAATGAAGGAAAGTATAAATAAGAATATAGTGGGGTTTTTTTTCTCTCTCAAGACATAGCATTCATGTGTGGGCACTTATGGTGCCCTTGGATGACAAACTCAGAGAAGAAAGGAAGGTACATTCATGTGCCAAAATTGTTTTAAGCAGGTTAATATTTATTTAAATTTATTACAGATTTATTCATTCATTGAGCAAATTATTGAGAATTTATTATGTGCCAGGCATGATGCTGGGTACTGGAGATGCAACAGTATCAAAATAGCGATACAAGACAGTAAACCTCCAGTCCAGTGAGTCACAAATATGCAAAGAAATTTTTTAAAGTTTCAAACTGGGGTAAGTGCTATTCTTAGATCATTGTGAAAAAGAATTAAAGGAGGGGGAAAGGAAAGACTTTTCATTGTATAGTGGTCACAGACAGACTGAGAAAGTCACATTTAAGCTGAGACCTGAAAGACAACAAAGAGCCAGCCATGCAAAGAAAGAACACAGGCAAAGGCCTCAAAGTGAAGAAGTAGACAGCAGACTAGGTGAGTGGAGCCTGGCAACAGATGAGGGTGGAGCTAGAGGTAGGGCCAGATCATGCAGGGTTGTGAGAGCCTGGGAAGGAGTTTAGAAATTTAGTATAAAAGGAGGCTACTAACAGCTTCTAAACAGGGAAATGACTTCATATAATAAAAATATATCTATATTTGCTATGTGAAAAATGGATTGTAGTAGACAAAGAATGAAAATGGGAAAGCCATTTGGGAAGCAATAGGTTGAGGCAAGAGCTATCAGGGCAATGGTAGTAGAATAGAAAGAGACAAATGTGGGAGATGCTTAGGCGGCAAGTTCAACTGAATATTCTAACTAATGGGTTATAGAAAAGGACAAAAAGTGAGATTCCTAACCAGAATCTAGGCACAAAATCTAGCGGTATTCCTTTTTATAGGGTTCATCGAACCCGGGCAGACCTGTCCCTATCAGCACTGCAATGGAATTTACATCTTTGGAACGAGTCACAACCGAACTGGTCTCCACAAGGTTAGATATGGGAACCTCCTTGGATGGGCCATTCATTCCACAGCAGGTAGCATCCTGGCTTTGGAGACAGGCAAGCAGAGTAAGAGAGGGTGGCAAGAGCTGGCCACAGCAAAATGTGAGGAACAGCTTCTAACATTTATGATGCCTTAAATAAAAACATGAGCCACAGGTGGATTCAAGACAAAGTGAAATTAGGAAATTCAGGAAAAAACAACAAGCTCCTTCCTGTGAGCAATTTTCAAAGGGAGAGAGGGGCAGGGAAATGTGTGTATGTAGATAGAACATACATACGAATGATAAAGCAAATAGGACAAAAGGCATATGAAAGAGTACATGGATGTTCTTAGTACTATTCTTGCAAACTTTCTCCATTTGAAATAATTTCCAAGTAACATATTTTTTTAAATGCATGCAGTCATGGTTTCTTGGTCCATAGTGCCCCTTCTAGGTAACTACAGAGCCACAGTGACAAGAGAGGGAGGGAGGCACTCCTGGCTCCCTGTTGGCGTTAATACATATCAAGAACCAGCAAAAACTTGAAGCCCTGCCTCACAACTAGAGGAAAATGGAGCGACCTGGTCATCAGCAGCAGTGGTCAGCAAATGTCCAGGAAACCTAACCAGACAAGCCATAACTCAGCACCCATTAGCATAAGACACTAATGCCCAGGTGCAACTGAAGCCATCAAGAATCCAGTGAGCAGTACAAGACCAAAAGCCACTCTCCTCCAGCACCAGGAGAGCATGCAAGCATCTCTCTACCCCTAAGATGCCAGTCTAAGGAAGGAGGGCAATGAGACTCCTTGAGAGGCACACAAAGCTCTTATTAGAAGCTTGAACTTGGAATTAACTAAATATTTACACAAAAGGAACTATAACAAACCAGAAAAGAAGTGGCAAATTTAAGGATTTTCCTTATCCGACTCTAAATCATCTGACATTAGTTTAAATAAGCTACAGAAATTTAGAGGATTTATGCTTTTTGTAAATGACATTCATCAACTTTCACTGCTGCAGCTATAAAACTGCTCATTTATGATGGTTCCAATTAAAAAAAAGAATGGGGGTGTGTTGAGGTAACTGTGTGTGTGCATGGAAGCACACACAAAGAAAAATGTCTGGAGTAAAATATGCCAAAATATTAACAGAGATGAGAAAACAGGTGATTTTCATCTTTAAACTTTTATTTGTTGGATGCATTTTGAGCAAGAAATTTGTATTTTCTAATCAGGCAAAACTAAGTTGGTAGAGATATTTTCCTTCGAAGGAAATCTTATTGGAAAACAAGAAAGAATGCAACACCCTATTTCATCACAAGCCCTAACTAGTTAAAAAGAACTTCTTGCTGTCCCATATGTGTTAGCCATGGAGCAATGCTGTGGTAGGAGAAACACCTTAGTGATGTATTTTTGTTAATTATGTTGAATGCAGTTCCATACATATATGTCTACTTTCCTCAAGTACAAGCCAAAGTTTGCAATTTTTTTTGCAGTGATTCCTTTAGCTTATTACCTTGGCCTTGCACATCGCATGCATCTGATAACTGTTGCTGCCTGGCATTACTTAAATTTTTTAAAATATATTTTTATATCTAATAATTACTTCAAATCTTAAATTATTCATTCTTTAAGAGTCTGATCTCTCAGTCTAACTTTTCAAATGAATACAAATAAATGTATACAGATAAATGTAGCCTGCTTCATCTTGCTTTTGCTCTTCCTCTTAATTTTTCTCCTTACCTGATCTGACACCCTCCTCAATCCTTTCCCTCTGCATCTTGATAGATTTTCTTGTAACAATATTTCTCTGCTTATAAATATGGGCTGATAATGAGCCTATGAAGGAGCTCCAGGGATGGAGCCAAGGAGACCAGGGTCTTAGGGATCATAATATAATACAGAAATCCTGTCCCTCCAATCAAAGACACTGACTCCCAATTCTCTCTCTCCTTCTCTCTCTCTCTCTCTCTCTCTCTCTCTCTCTCTCTCTCTCTCTGCCTCTCTGTCTCCCTCCCTCTCTCCCTCTCACCAACCCACATATTACTTATAAGCAAATGTCCACATTTTACATGAGCCATCATTCTCCTTTCAAACTTAAAACTTAAATGAAGAATAAACAATTCCTTTTGGAAAAAGATAACTTGCATTCCTCTTACTCGTCTTGAACCTGGTTGAGTTGATTACGAGTTGAGTTCAGATCATAGTCTAATTGTGAATCCCGAGCACCAGACTCTTTCTGTTTCTCCTTTTCAAATGTGTCCTGCAATGATACACACATCAAAAAAGTGTCTGAATATATGAAACAACATAGACAGATTGCAAAAACATTTTGCTGAGCAAAAGATATCAAGCACATAATATATGGTTCTTTTTACATGAACTTCTAGTGTAGGCAAAATTAATTTGGAATGATAAAGTTAGAAAATTGGTTGCTGGCCCCTCCTTCCAGCCACCATGTTTCATGGTGTGTGAGTTTCAAATTGAGCTAGAGGCAATGGCGGCAGTGGTGGAGGCAGTAGCTCCGTGGGCTCCTTTTGCTCCCACCTTCCCAGTGCCGCTGGCCACTGGTGGCCCAGAGGAGTGGAAGTCTGCATTGAAATTACAATCAAATTATAAAATAATCAATGTGGAGAATCACCTGAAGTCCAGCTGATCATAACACCTACGTCTGATAATGTAAAGGAGCCACACTGAAGCCACGGGAACATCCAAGCACAGAGGTTGCAGCAAAACTGAGGCTGTATTGGCCGGATGGACCTTGTATCCCTGAGATCCCACTTCACCCAAGCCACAAAAGTTCCTGCAGCCCATTGATAAGCAGCCTCTTGTGCCCTGCTTGGCTCTGGGGTTGTGCAGTCAGCGCAGGCAACAGATCTTGGCTAGTGCAGTGAGTGCATTTCAAGGAAAACAGTTGTGGACAGACCACTGCTGCCTGTATGAGCTGCAATATCTCTTGAGGGGATTGCGGGGATCTGTACTGGCCTGACATCCCTTGACTCCCTTGAGCTCCTGCCCCATTCAATACACAAAGTGCCTGCTGCACATTGACTGGCAGCTGCCCTGCCCTGGGGTAGCACATTTAGGCCCAGGGTGGGCAGCAGCTGACCTTGTTATGAGTGGAAACTTGTACAGGGAGCCATAGAGACAGTGTTGGTGCATAAAGTGACACTGCAGTGGCAGGAGGAAATTTACTCAATAGACCCAGGAGATTTCCAGGGTCCCTGTGCCTCCCAGCACGCATATCACCCAGAGGCTCACCCAGTGTCAGAGACGTAATTACAGGCAACTGACAGGTAGTGTCAGGCCTTGAGGAGCACTGGTTCCTCTGCTAAACTGCCATAGGTCAGGGATAGGGGATAACCGACCACTGCCTACAGTGTTGTCTCTTCCACCTACCTATAGATCCAGCATAGGCAACAACCATCTGCAGATCTTTTTGCAGTTCTCACCGTGTAGCCCTGAGCAATCAAAAGCAGTAGCTGACCTTGGCCTATAGGGGAGCCCCTCTCAAGAGGCCACAAAACCAAAGCATCTGGAGGCTGGCACCAGACCACAACAGAGCAACTCCTGACGAGTCCTATTAGTGATACACACAAAGGGTGGTTGTAATAAGTACACCAGCCTGCTTGGGAAAATTCCATTCTATGGGGTCAGCCTCCACACAACAACTCTTACCCTGTGGGTGGAGCCAATTCCCACAACTAGTCAGCCTGAGCATTAATCCTATGCACTGATCTACTAACAACAATAAAGGCTTGGCAACCACTGAAGATCAAACACAATCCACACAAAAATCACATCCAGAGCCCCCAGCATAAGGGATCAGGGAGAGTGCACCTCTGGGACACACAGTACACATTCCACATTAGGCCATCTGGCCAAGGCTGAGAAACAAAAGAAATATTTCTGACACATAGAAACAAACACAGAGAGGCAAAAGGAGAAAACTCCAGAAAGTAAGCTAAATGAAATGGAGGCAAGCAACTTTCAGAGAAAGAGTTCAAAATAATGGTTATAAGGGTGCTCAATGAAATTACAGGGAGAATATATGAGAATAATGAGAACCCCAACAGCATAAAAAAGGACATAGAAACCATAAAAAAGATCTAGACAGAAATAAGGAATACAATAACTGAAATGAAGAATACACTAGAAGGATCCAACAGTAGATTGGACAAAGCAGAAGATCAAATCAGTGAGTTAGAAGACAAGGTATCAGAATACACCCAATCAGAACAACAAAAAAGAAAAAAAGAATTTTAAAAAATGAGGATAGTTTAAGAGACCTCTGGGACACCATAAAGCGTAAAAATTCCAGGTCATAGGAGTACCTGAAGAGAAAGATAGAGACCAAGGGATTGAGAATCTATCTGAAGAAATAATCAGAAAATTTTCCTAATCTGGCAAAGGAATTAGACATACAAGTTCAGGAAGCACAAAGAGTCCCAGAAAGAGAAATTCAAACAGACCTTCACAAGACACATCATAATTAAAATGTCAAAGGTCAAAGACAAGGAGAGCATTTAAAAGCAGCAAAAGAAAGGAAGCCAGTTACTTACAAGGGTCCTGCTATAAGAATGTCTGCTGATTTTTCAATGGAAACTTTGCAGGCCAGAAGGGAATAGCAAGAAATATTCTAAGTTATGAAAAATAAGAATCTACAACCACAAATACTCTACCCAGCAAGGCTTTCAATTAAAATGAAAGGTGAGATAAAGAGCTTCCCAGACAAGAAAAAGTTTAAGGAATTCATCACCAACAAGCCAGCATTACAAGAAATGTTAAAGGGTTGTCTGTTAAAAAAAAAAGTAAAAAATAAAATATAAATAACAAATATGAATAATAAAATGTCAGTAACAATGTACCTATCAGTAATCACTTTAAATGTAAACAGATTAAATGTTCCAATCAAAAGACATAGGGTAATTGAATGGATAAGAAAACAAGACCCATACATATACTGTCTATAAGAGACCCACTTTGTATCGAACAACACTCATAGACTGAAAGTAAAGGGATAGAAAAAGATATTTCACACAAACAGAAATGAAAAAAAGCTGGGGTAGCAATACTTATATCAGATAAAAAAAACTTTAAAACAAAAACTATAATAAGAGACAAAAAAGGGGCATTAATAATGATAAAATGATCAATAAATCAAAAGGACATAATCCTAGTATATATGTACCCAAGATAGGAGCACCTACATACATACAGCAATCATTGACTGACATAAAAGGAGAGATTAATAATAATACACATATAGTAGGAGACTTTAACCCCCCATTGACATCAATGGACAGATCTTCCAGGCAAAGAATCAACAAGGAAACAATGGGCCTAAAAGACACTAGAGCAGATGGGTTTAATAGATATTATCAGAGCATTTTATCCCAAAGCAGCAAAATATATATTCTTCTCAAATGCATATGGAACGTTTTCAAGGATAGACCCCATGTTAGGACACAAATCAAGTATCAATAAATTTAAGAAGATTGAAATCATGTCAACTGTCTTCTCTGATCACAATGGTATGAAACTAGATATCAACTGCAAGAAAACAACTGGAAAATACATAAACACATAGAGGCTAAATAACATGTTACTAAATAATGAATGGGTTATTAATGAGATCAAGGAAGAAATAAAAAAAAATACCTAGAGACAAATAAAAATGAAATGCAACAACTCAAAGTTTATGAGACATAGCAAAAGCAGTCCTAAGAGGGAAATTCTTAGCAATATAGACCTACCTCAAAAAAAAAAAGAAAGAAAGAAAAAGAAAAATCTCAAATGATCTAACTTTACAATTAAAAGAATTAGAAAAAAACAGCAAACAAAGCTCAAAGTGAACAGAAGGAAGGAAATAATAAAGATCAGAGTAGAAATAAATAAAATAGAATCTAGGAAAACAATACAAAAGATTAATGAAACCAAAAGCTGGTTCTTTGAAAGAATAAACAAAATTGACAAACCACCCTTAGCCAGACTCGTCAAAGAAAAAAGAGAGAAGACTCAAATAAATAAAATCAGAAATGAAAGAGGAGAAATAACCATGGACCCCACAGAAATACAATGATCATAAGAAAATACTACAAGCAATTATATGCCAACAAATTGGACAATCTGGAAGAAATGGACACATTCCTAGAAACATACAATCTCCCAAAACTGAGTCAAGAAAAAATAGAAAATCTGAACCGACTGATTACCACCAATGAAATAGAATCAGTAATCAAAAACTGCCCAAAAAACAAGTCCTGGACCAGATGGCTTCACAGGTGAATTTTACCAAACATTCAAAGAATTATCACCTATTCTTCTCAAACAATTTCAAAAAATTCAAGAGGGAAGGCTTTCTAACTCCTCTTATGAGGCCACTATTACCTTGATTTCAAAACCAGACAAAGACATTATGAAAAAATAGAAAACTATAGACCGATATCTCTTATGACCATTGATGCAAAAATCCTCAATAAAATATTAACAAACCGAATTCATTAATACATTAAAAATATCATACCATGATCATGTATCACACCATGATCAAGTTGGATTTATTCCTGGGATGCAAGGTTGGTTCAATATCTGCAAATCAATTAATGTGATACACCACATTAACAAATCGAAAGATAAAAACCATATGATCATCACAATAGATGCAGAAAAAGTGTTCAACAAAATCCAGCATCCATTTATGATAAAAACTCTCAACACAGTAGGAATAAAGTAAACATACCTCAACATAATAAAGACTATATATGACAAACCTACAACTAACATTATACTCAAGGGGGAAAGGCAAAAAGGATTTCCTTAACTAAGATCAGGAACAAGACAAGGATGCCCACTTTTACTACTCCTCTTCAACATTGTATTGGAAGTCTTAGCCACACCAATAAGACAATAAAGACATCTGAATTGGAAAGGAAGAAGTAAAACTCTCGTTACTTGTCAATGACATGGTATTATATAGAGAGAACCCTAAAGATTTCACCAAAAACCTGTTATTACTGATCAATGAATTTAGTAAAACAGCAGGTTACAAAACAAATATTCAGAAGTCAGTGGCATTTTTATACACCAATAATGAACTTTTGAAAAGAGAAATTAAGAAAACAATCCCATTTACAATTGCATCAAAAAAACTATAAAATACCTGGGAATCAAATTAACCAAGAAGATAAAAGACCTGTTTTCGGAAAATTATGTCATTGAAAAACAATTGAAGAAGATACAAATAAATGGAAGCATATACCATGTTCATGAGTAGGGAGAATCAACATCGTTAAAATGGTCATACTTCCCAAAGCAATCTATAGATTCAGTGCAATCCCTATCAAAATACCAATGGCATTTTTCAGAAAGGTAGAACAAATAATCCTAAAATTTATATGGAGCCATAAAAAAATCTGAATAGCCACAGAAATCTTGGGAAAGAAGAACAAAATTAAAGGCATCACACTACCTGATTTCAAACTATACTACAAGTCTACAGTAATCAAAACAGCATGGTACCAGCATAAAAACAGATACATTGTCAATGGAACAGAATAGAGAGCCCAGAAATAAATCCATACATATACACTCACTTAATATATGACAAAGGAGGTAAGAATATACAATGGGGTAAAGACAGTCTCTTCAATAAATGGTTTTGGGAAAATTAGATACATGCAAAAAAAGAAGCTAGACCACCTTCTTACACCATATACAAGAAGAGATTCAAAATGAATTAAAGACTTAAATGTAAGACTCCAAACCATAAAACTTCTAGACGAAAACATAGGCAGTAAACTCTCTGATATTACTAACAGGAATTTCTTTTCAGATATATCTCCTCAAGCAAGGGAAACAAAAGAAAAAATAACAAATGGGACTACAACAAACTAAAAAGTTTTTGTACAGCAAAAGAAACTATCAACAAAACAAAAAGACAGCTGACTGAGAGAAGATATTCGCTAATGATACATCTGATAAGGGGTTAACATCCAAAATATATAAAGAACTTATACAACTCAACAACAAAAAAGCAAACAATCCAGTTAAAAAATGGGCAGAAGACCTGAACAGATACTTCTCCAAAGAGGAAATACAGATGGCTAATAGACATATAAAAAGATGCTCAAGGTCACTAACCGTCAGAGAAATGCAAATTAAAACCACAATGAGATATCACCTCACACCTGTCAGAATAGCTATCATCAATATATCAAAGAACAAGTGTTGGTGACAATGTGAAGAAAAGAGAACCCTCATACATTGTTGGTGGGATTACAAATTGGTACAGTCACTATGGAAAACAGTATATAGGTTTCTCAAAAATTAAAAATGGATATATCTTTTGACCCAGCAATTGCACTTCTGGGTATCTATCCAAAGAAAACCAAAACAATAATTTGTAAAGATCTATGTACTCCAGTATTAATGGCAGCACAATTCACAATAGCCAAGATATGGAAGCAACCTAAATGCCCATCAACAGAAGATT
Source organism: Macroglossus sobrinus (assembly GCA_004027375.1). Lineage (NCBI taxonomy): Eukaryota > Metazoa > Chordata > Mammalia > Chiroptera > Pteropodidae > Macroglossus > Macroglossus sobrinus. The sequence goes on from PVKZ01003546.1 coordinate 56,090, forward strand.
GGATTAAAAAATTATGGTTCATATATACAACGGAATATTACTCAGACATTAAAAAAATGAAATCCTACCATTTGAAATGACATGGATAGACTTAGAGGTTATTATGCTGAGTGAAATAAGTCAGACAAAGATAAATACCATATGATTTCACTTATATGCAGAATCTAAGGAACAAAAAGAACAAACTAATCAAAAACAGACCACAAATATAGTGAGCAATTTGGTGATGGACAGAGGGAAGGAGTGTTAGGGGGCTGGAAGAATGGGGTGAAAGGTTAAAGAAGTATAAATTAGTAGTTGATAGTTGGGCATGGGGAGCATGGCAGACAGAATGCAATTAGCATTAATATGATGGTTAAGTGGAGGGTCAGGGGAGGGAGGGAGCAATTGGGGGAATCATTTTATGAACTATATAGATGTCTAACCAATGTACTGTATACTTGAAACTAATTGTAAAAATGAAATGTGCTATTAAAAGAAAAAAAAATGGTTGCTGGGGGTGGGGTGGGGTGACTGGGAAATGGCACAGGAATGCTCTAGAGTGATGGAAATCTTTTATAACTTAACAGGGTTGTGAGTTCCATGGATAGATGCATTTGTCAAAATTCATCAGCGTATGAATTTTACTGTAGGTAAATTATACCTCAATTAAAAGAAATTGAAATGTTGTCCTATATCTCTATACCCAGAATAACATGTATGAAGGGTAAAACTCTAAGAAGCATATGAAAGTCCCTAGGGAAAAATTTTGCCTAAAGTCCAATGATGTCTATAGAGCACTTACCACATATAAGTTGTTCCACATGCTTATCATTTTTAATTCTCACAATGATCCTATTAGGCCAGCAAAAGCATTATCCCCATTCAGAAAATGAGGACTCTGTGACATAAAAGATTAGATAACCTACCCAGGACCATAAAAGAGGGACTAAAATTCTGTTCAGTGATCTCCACTACCTCTTAAGGCCCTGTTGCTTAGAACAGATACGTTTTAATTTTAGAAAGTAATTTATGTAAATCCATATAACATTTAAAATCAAGATTAGTGTTTTGCTTACCCAGCCATATGATGCCAATGCCTTAAGCAAGGTATTTATTCTCTTTCCAATCTGGTCTTCAATTGTTAAAACACAGTCTCATGGAAACCACCAATACCAACCACAAACTGGGATACCCTTTGCCAGTCTACCAGATTTGAGCTTTCTTCTTATCTTGGAAGTTTCCAATTAGTTTATTTTACTCTTTCAAAATACTGAGCTTTTCCATATCTAATGATTTATTTTTCTTCTGAGCCCCCATGGCACCCTAACTGCCTGAGTGACTGGTTTGTCATTTAAAAGTTACCATTTAATACCTAGTGAGGGCCAAGCAATGTCCCAGATGTGGGTCATCACAAGATCCTTTTGCCAGCAGAAGATTCAGAAGCTCATTGACTTGTTTGAAGGTACACACTAGTAGAGCTGGGATTTGGATGCAGGTCTGTCTTAAGAGAAAACTCAATCCTTTATACCCCAGACCACTGTAAACAGAAACCCTCTTCTTAGACCTGTGTCCCAATTCCCTATGTGGAGTTGAGCCCCTTCACTAGGTCAAAACCATATCTTACATATGTTTGAGTTTCCAGAGCCTGCATAAAGCCAAGGGGAATCCTTTAGCATCCTTACCTGTAGAGAGGGGACCCTGCTGTCAACAGGTTTTCCCACAGAAGCAGCAGTAAAAGAGGCCTCCAGCCAAGGTAAAAGGCGTGATTTGATTACTTCCACACCATCATAATGTCCTCCTAAGAGAATCCACAAATCAGGTCAGTGAGAGAAAGTCAACCACACTAATTCAGAGAGCACAAAGAAAAGTAAGAAAGAAGAAGAGCTGGATGGGAAAGCACAGGCCATTCTCACCTTCTTGAGCTGTTGTGGTGAGGATTCCAAAGAGTTGTCCCTGCACTTTGGCAACTTGTTCAATGAGTTCGAGGCAAATACTCAGATTTTGATCACATGAGTTTGTCTGCAAATCCAAAATAATAGACATCAATGCAATTTCTTTACTCTGGGACCCACTGCAAGTAGACAAGGGCCTTCCCTTTATGCGAGGGCTGCCTGGCTCTGGTAAGCTCCCAGGACAGAGACTGCTATGTGTTCACCAAAACATATTTCCCTTTCCTCCTGGGCACACAGCTAGAACACTTTCCCAGCTACCCTAGCAGTTTGTGTGGCCATGTAACTGAGTCCTGGTCCATGAGATGGGAAGTGACGTGTGCCAGATATGACCTAGAAGAAAACGAGTGATTCTCTTCTTTCTCTCTCTTTTCTCATCTGCCAGCCAAAGGCAGAGGACCAAGCAGTGGAGCCCAAGGACCTAAGGGATGGTGGAGCCACTAGATTTGGAAGTTTGCTAACTGAACACTTACAATAAATGTTACATCATTGAGAAAGTTTATTTGTGGGTGGTAAGCCACTGACTCCCTACTCAATGGAATCCCACAACAAATCCTTTTTTAAAGTGAATGGACTCTTTGTAACACAGTACAAATCATTGCTTCCTAATTTACCTGCTTTATTGGTTCTTGACCTCTAAGTTCAAAATGCACACAAAGGACACGACTTGTTAACAGTAAGAAAGTAGTACTGGGTTGAGGATACAGTGGAAAGTAAAACACAAAGGATGGGCCAGCCACACAACACATGCAGACTAGTGGGGGAGACAGGAGGATAGGCAGTTATCCTGCAGTGGAGCAGCAGGTCTTACTATAGGGATAAGCACAAGGTCTACTCAAAAGCCCACTGTCTTGAAAAGTCAGGGAAGATTTACCAGAGGAAGTAAAGTCTAGGCAAGAAGAAGTTAAGTGGACTTGGAGAAAGGGCTGTTTGAATGGCTGTGGAATATTTTAAGCAATAAGAGCAAAATATGAAGAACATGAAGATAATTACTGAAAGGATAGGCCTTTCAGTAATTACCTTGCTTTTGTCATCTCCTTGGTGAACTTTCACCATTTCCTAATTAGCCAAACCTCAAATCGATTCTAACACTAAAGGAAGGAGCCCAACTACATGCAACAAGCAAATAGTATGGGTGTAAAAATGCATAGATTGATATGTCATCTCGAGCCATACTAAGGCACTAGCACTGGGTGCTTCCTAGGCATGACAAATCTCGAGACAGGAAGAGGGTACAATGAGGACAGAAGCTAGAATGAAGAGGAAAAGTTTAAAGGACCTCTATGCAAAAGTTTATAAGTTTATAAAAAGCATATCTGTGTCATCAAGGAAAGTGGTTTAGGCAAGCAGTAAGCTCCCTGTGGACAGAGAACATGCCTGTTCCATTCACTGTTGTATTCCCAGCCCTGCATTCTAGCATCTCTGTCTATTAAAACTCAATAATATGCATTGGATGGATGAATAAACATGAGATAATTCACTCACTCACTTTGGATTTGTTACATACTTCCTAAGTGCCAGACACTATTAATGCTTTACATACATAAACTCTGTTCAACCTCACAAGAGTACACAATGAGATATAAGTGCCATTATTATCGTGCCATCTTCAGATGAGAAAACTTAGATGCAGAGAGATTAAATAATTAGCCCAGGGTTACTTAACTAGAACAATGTCAGAACTGAGATTAGAACCCATGCTGCTAGTTCCAGAGCTGCTAGTAACTAGCTCTGCTATAGCACTTATTTCTATTGTAGCCATTTGTCTCTGTTTCATTCTCTATCTCCTTTTCCTAAGAAGACTATGAGGTTTTTAAAAATGACTTAATCTTTTTTATGTTTGTATCAACTATCACTAATATCCATAGCAAATTGAAGGGCCCAGCAATATTTGTTGGATGTGAATGAATGAGCGACTTAATAGCTTAATATTGATATGACAGAATATTTGGAACCCACAGCCTGAACAGTTATCTCCATTCCTTCCTCATTGAACCAGCAGCTCTTTGCCCTTGCTGTTTTACCCCTGCACTTATCACATTGACCTTCAATTCCCCTGTTATAGCATTTGCCTTGCATAGTGTTAGAAGAATTAAATCAAAATATTGCATATTCAGCACCTCAGAGACAGAAGGATTCAACAACTAGAACCTACAAGGTAGTATGCAGTATTGATAGGAGCAATGGGCTTAGGAAGAAGGCAGACCTTGGTTTTAATCTTGTTCTCCATTTATGAGCTGCATTCCCTTAGAAACTAGATTTTAAATAAGAGCCTCCATTTATTCATGTGTAGAAGGTGGTTGATCTCACAAACTAACTTAGGTGCAGAGTAGAGGGGGTACACAATGATCAGAAGTATTATTGTGATATTATTACTATATGCTCCTGTGCCTAGCCCAGTATCTGGTACAAAGTAGGTGCCCAAAGGAATGTCAAATATCTGAATTTACAACTTAAATAACAGAAGAGAATAGACTGTCAGACAGTTCCTGGTCCCAAGACATGTCACAACATGCTGCAGCTTCTAACACAAAGCATTGCACAAGAGACTCAAGTTTCAGTAGGGTCACATTACTCTACCAAACACGTACTCACACAAAATAAATAAAATAAAGATATGAGCTAATTATACTGTTTGCTAATTCCAAAGCACAGATTCTCAAACTTCATTCACTATAAATCATTGAGTTCTTATTATATGTAAGCTCTTGGGCTGCCAGTCAAGGACACAAAGCCACATTTAAAAAAATTTTTGTTAATTGCCTGGTGAGCAATGAGCTCACCAACTGCAGCAGTGAGATGGAGAATGGGAAACACACAGGGTTAAATAATTACCTAAGAGTTTATTAAGTACTCTAGGTGGATAATGAGCTATAGGAGGGACAAAGCACTCTCTAGTAAAGGGTGAGGAGTAAGAGATTGGGGCATGACAAGCAGAGAACAGCAAGCACCAAGGCAAGAAGCAGCAAGGTACATTATAGGGGGAAGTGGAATACAGGGTCCAGATACCAAATAATGAAAAACTTACTTTGCCACATGAGGATCTCTAGGCTTTATTCCATCACTAAAGGATGTAATGGGGCAAGTAGATGAGGATGGGAATGACATAGTCAGATTTGCTTTGCATTTTACAAAAATCAGTTCTGGCAGGAATAGACCAGATAATTTGTATAGACAGTGAATCTAGCTGAGAGATGCTGAGGAAATGCCAAGTGTCCTGTAAAGGTCCTTTCTAGACCCCGAATCATATCTGTGTCAGCCAAGATCCCAGTGATGAGGAAGATCCTTGAGGAGAAAGTCAGGAGGTTTAGAAACAGGCAAGAGGTGTGAGAAGGATGATGCTGTTTTGGAACAGTTAGATCTGCAGGACCTTCAGATGAAGATGTCTAGTCATAGTACCTAACAATTACTGAGCACCTACTCGGTGCCAGTGAGGCACTGTGCTAAGAGGTGTAAATACAGTTTCTTTTAATCCTCAAAACAACCCTACAAATTGGATACCATCCATCATCCTGAATTCACCAATGAGAACAACCAAGATCTTAACTATTTTGAAAGAGACAGTGGTCGAACTAGAGCCTAAACCCATTCCTGTGGCCTCTAACACTGCAGCAGAGCTCTCAACCATGAAGCTTTACCAAAAACGAGTTGGAAGATCAGTCTAGATCTCAGGAGAGAGGTGGGTTGGAGGTGTGACTTTGGAAGCTTTCAGCAGGTGAACAGAGTGGAAGCCGTGTGCATAGACAAGATCACCAGGGAGAGTACAGGGTGGGGAGAGGGCTGAGGGCCGGGCAGAGGGCAATTTTGGTAATTCAGAAATGGGCTGAGGAAGAAGGGCCAGTGATTGATAAACAAAACAAGAGCAGTAAGAGATAAGAGGGCAGTGAGAAGAAAGATGAAGAAGATGAAGAAGAACCAGGAAGGCAAAGGATGGTTTCATCTCTGCTTCACTCGTATATTTATGCTCTCAACGAATCTTTATGGAGGGAGCTATTGTGTGCTGGATGCTAGGGACACAATGATGAAGGAGATAGTCTCTTACCCTCAAGGAATTTATAGTCTAAGATAAACATGTCAGTGCATGCAAAACCAGGTACTGCTTGCCATAATAAAGGCAGAACCAGATTTCTGAAGTGAGGCTCAAAGGAGGAGGTGTTAAGAAGCCAAGAAAATTCAGAAAAGCCTTTACCAGAGGATATTTGTGGGCTCTAATTCCAAGAAATTCTAATTGCTCTAGTGTGGGGTCTGGGCATTGAAATTTTAAAAAAGTTTTCTAGATGATTTTTATATGCAAACAAGATTGAGAACCATGGCACTAGTGGAAGTGGGATAAATTTAGTTAAGGTTCAGTCAGCCCTTAAGAAAAATTAAGAGAAAAGAGTCTTACAATTACTAAAGAACAGTGAATACTTTGTTTCAGTTACAAAAGCATAAGGGTGTTACATATGAAGTAAAATGTATTGATTTCTGTGAATAAATTTTAAAAACATTGTTCTAGGGAATAATGCTCTTCCCCAGGTCGAAAATCACTGGTCTGAGAAATGAATAGCTACAAAAATGACCCATCAAACGACTGTATCAAAGTTGGGTTGGAGGCAGGCATGGCGAAAAGCAGGAAAATCAATAGAAATATGCCATGTTATAGGTGTGGAACACAAACAAGTGACTTTCAAACTTATTCTATGGCTTCATGCAGGTGGGAAAGCAAGAAGTAACAGAAAGAAGTAGATATTTAGGAATCTTCAGGAATATCCAGGAATATAACCACCAGCATTATTAACATAAATAGAACTAGTTATTTTAAAGCTGCTAACACCTGTCCAACAGATATGGGTTACTCCCCTCCTTTTGTAATCGTGATGGCTGTAAAAATACTGAGTCTGTTAGGGACAGAATGCTCTGAACAGCATGAAGCTACTATGCCTGAGTCTGCAGGTATTTTTGCAACAAAGTTCGCTTGAGATCTGCCATAAGCATTCTCTAGAAGCTGGCTTTTTTTCACATGTAAAAAATGATGGGAGCTTGATTAAGAGCAAAAGCAGCTAGAAGGGCAAGGTTGGAGATACTTGACAGATATTTAAGAGGCAGAGTCCTCAGGGCTTGATGTACCTATTTTGTAAGGTGAGATGGAGAGGACATAGCCCAGGTTTCTGACTTGGGTCGCAGAGGGGATTGTGATGCCATTGCTCAACCCAAGGCCACAAGCAGAGAGCCAGCAAGGCTGGAGAGAGGGTAACTAGTTCTGCGTGGTTCGTGTTGGGTTGGAGGATGTGGAGCTTCCACATGGAGCTGTCTGGAAGGCAGGTGGACACTCAGGTCAGGAGCTCTGGCAAAAACGTCGATGCTAGAGATAGACTTAAGAGTCACCAGCATCCGGGAAGCTAAAGCTGTAAAATTTGATACCATGTGTCAACTGCTGCAGAGAAATCAAGCAAAGACTAGGGAAAAAAGAGACCAAACTTGACTGACCACAAGGTAGCCTCTAATGACTGTTACTATTCTATTATTATAGCAGAATAATGGGCGGGTGATGGGGGATTACTTCGTGTGCTTCCAGATTGTTCCAGGTTGAAGAATGGGGTTTGAAGAAGCAGAAGCAATGAGGACAGAAGGACAGATTACACTTTGAAGAAATTTCATAGAATGAGAAGGGATGGCAACAGCACAGCAGCTTTGTTCTCACCCCTCAGTGTCACCATCTTATGGCCCAAACAGAAGCTCTTGACCCATTGAGGTTAAATGTTGCCTAATTTCCGAGGTCCTTCATACAACGTCCCCACACAAACTGTCCTGCCTTACTCCCCCCACAGCACCTGTCTCTACTCCAGGCACTGTCGTGCTTTGCCGTTGCACACAGCACATGTGCTCCAGAATGACCACCGACCCTTTGACCCCTTTCACTTCCTTCTGAGCAGCCTCGACCTTATTAACATTTCCACGTGGGAGCCTGATCATCCATGCCGCTATCAACAGTTCTCTCCTACCCAATATTATATTCCTAGCCTTGAATCACTTCCACAACATGAAGAAAAAGTTAATAAAATTTGTCACTAAATATTTGAACCAACTTGCAAACTTTGATTTGAAAAGCTCTTAAAATCTATCAATATGTATTTCAATATGAAATGCAGTTATTTCCACTTTAAGAAACTTCAGTCTCACACACACAAAAAATATGCTTCATGTATATTAAATAAAAATTAAATAGTGCAAAAGGATTCATCACAATATTCCTTTAAAATATGAATGCTAATACATTAAATGGTTACCTGACATTTTATTTTTTTAAAAAAAAATTTAATTTTAATACATTTACATAAAACAAGAATGCCATTTCAAACCCTCCAATTAGAGAATCTGGAGGTGAGCAAGAAAAGACAATCAGCGGTAGGTGTGTGGAAATTAGTCTGAGGGGTGGCATTTTTCATGCAGCTCCTTGCAGCTGGCCATGGAAATTCATACATGAAAAACAAAAGCCTGAATATCTACCTTCTCTTTTTCCCACTGTCCAGGGTACATATACTGGGGTAGGAGCGGGGAGGTTACAGGAAATGAACACTACAAGTAAGTGGAATTTCCTTACATCTTCCCTTCCTTGTAGGAAATAAGAGAATGGACTTGGCAAGCAAAAGACCTAGTTTCATATCCAAGTTCCAGCCCTTCTGTGGAGTGACCATGGGCAGGTAAGCTGCCCTTTTAAGGTTTGGTTTTCTCATCTATAAAATGTAGAAAATAAAACTTGTGATTTCATAGGTTCTTATAAGGTTTAAAGGCAATAATGCATAAAGAGTTCTTGGAAAGTTTTCAAGGGTTCTTTATACACTAGTTATAACAGGCTACAGCTGTTCCCCTAAGGAAGCACAGTCCCATATGCAGCAGCCTTTCAAGTAGCTCTGTTCCCCAGATCAATCCTTTAGTCTACATCATGGCTGGCTTTGTCACAATGCTACCTCCACAACAAAGTTTTAAAACCAAAATACTGAATTTTAGATATAAGAAAAAATAAGCTTATATATACCCCAACAATTTAGCAAAAGCTTCTATTTAGGCTTCTCCACTGGATTTTAGAGTCCCAGCCCCCGTTAATATTCCTATAAGATATCTTTCATTGTGTATTCTCCTTAAATATTAAACCATGATGATCTTTATATTAACAAGTTGGTCCAAGATGAAAATAAGAAAAGTCGAATTAAAAAGTTAATAGCCCCTCTGCTAAAAATAAAATGACCTGCTGCCCCAATCACTTAATTTCTCTTGTAGCCATGAATTCATCATTAGTAACAGTGGCAGGAATGGTAGCACCAATCATATATTCCATGAGCTTTCCATTTCTCAGGCTCCCTTACAATTAGACTGAAGCCACGTAATTCTGACCAAGGGACAATGAGTCAAAGTGATGTGTATGATGTAAGAGTAGTGCAAGTTACTCGCTCACTCTCTTCGCCTGCAGATATTCCAGATCCTATAATGAGATGGCTGCTCCACCAGATGAAGGGGGCCCGAAACTGAGCCAGGAATGGAGAGAGTTGCCATCAGACTTTGCATGGATGAGAAATAAACCTCAGTTAACACTGAGATACTAAGATGTGTTTTATTCGTTACTGCAGCATTGTCTATCTAGTAGAGAGAAAAAGGTCCTGAAGGGAAGAAAAACATTCTTTATAAATTTATTAATTAGAGCAAATCCTCAAGAATGTAGCAATATATTGACAAAGAGGGAGGGGTGAAGGAGGTAAGGGAATCTGTTTGAAGACACTATAGCAACCACATGACCTTTTGTACTAAGAATTAGGCATATTTTGGCAGACAGACAGCCTCTAATACAAATGCAAAGATTACTAAGAGGAGAAACCTCTTTAAGGCTCCTTTATATGTGCTAATATTTAATATGCTGTTTTTACTTGTTAGTGCAGATTTCTATAATATAAGAGGAGAGTAAGGCAAGAAAAAGCATTACCAGCCTGCCTTACCATCCCCATTCACATATCAAATAATCAAAAGTTTCCAGATCCTGAGTCTATTATTTTACTTTAAGAAATGTAAGCTCATCCTATTTTAGGGATGAGGTTATCTAGGGTATAGTAAACTCTTACCATATGCTACCATAGTTACATGGAGTACATTTTAAAAGTAATAAATCTCAGAGCATCTGACCAAAGTTAATTAACTCCCTAGTCCACAGGACTCTGAATGGAAACATAAGCATCTCAGAGGGAGGAGAGTTTCAGCCCAGAGTTGACCTCCAGGTGCTGTTAACATTGTCAGGAGGATAATTTCTCATCTTAACAATTCTATGGAGCAATAAGGTAATCAGAATCCAGTTCTGCACAGGTCATTATGTGACCTTTTCACAGTTGACCAATAGCCCCATGCAGGTGTAGCGTGATAAATTGGAGGCACTGGGGACAGCATCCTCGTACAAGAACCTTAGAACCATTCTCAGAATCTTTAACCTTGTTCATTAAATGTGCCAGCATAGTTTACAAGAGGCTGATTCACATCACCTCTTGCCTAAAGTATCTCCCAGTTCTGTCCATTCTCCCTAGTGTTGCCTATGTCCCCATGGTGCAACAGTTAGAGCAATCTTTCCAAAACACAGTCCAAACACATGTCCTCACTGCACAATGTTTTAGTTTCTCCTCACTGCCCTCAGGATCAAGTCCAAGGCCCTCCACCCTTTGGCCCCCACCACCCCACCTCCTCAGCTTTACCTCATTTCCACTTCCTGCCTTGAACTATTTACAGTCTCCTCAAATACTCCAACCTTTTTACACACCCCTGCTTTTTGCACATGCTGTTTCCTCCATCCTTCATCCTCTTATCCAATTAGAAGTTAATCATTAAGATGCACCTGACATTTCTATTCCTGGCACCTAGCACAGACAGGTACATTATAAGCTCTGAAAAAATATTTGTTGAATAAACTAATAAATGTGCACTACAAAAAGTATAAATATAGAATGTCTCACATAAACCTTTACACATAATAGAAGCTCAGTAACCATTTGTTGAATGAATTATTAAGCTCTTAATAATTGGCTCAATTCTTGGTTGAACAAGAAGGGATTCTCTATGGCTCTTTCAACAACATTCTCAATAGCTACAAAGGAAGAAAACAATTCTGAAAGTTATGTGTTCACACCAAGCTGTCACTGATTCAGTAGAATCTAAGTTTTAAAGGTCAAGTAATGCAATAATCCAGCATCAAAGAAAAAATGAGTTGGCAATGTTTGTTATTGTTTTTATGATTTGTTTCAAAAGCCACCATATGGAAAGTGCAGATATAGAACATGTCTATCATCATGTAAACTTTTATTGGACAGCTTTGCTCTAGAAAGAATAAGGCAGCCAGTATTGCTATAGTGGATTGAGCAAGAAAGAGAGTAATAGATTAGGTCACAGAGTTTAAAGGAGCACAACTGTGTAGGTTTTTGATGGCCTTAGGAACCGTGGCTCTTATTCTGAGTGAGATAGGAAGTCTGGAGGGTTTTGCCAGAGGAGTAATTCGGTCTTATTGGACATTTAGAAGAATCACTTTGGGTTACTATTTGTGTAATAATCCAGACGAAAGATGTTTGAAAGTGGATAAGGGTGGTAGTAGTGGAGATGGTGAAAAATGCTCAGGTTCTGTGTGAATTTAGAAGCTGGCACCAATAAATTACGCTGGTGAAAAAGATATAGAGTGGTTCATGATAAAGACAAATTAGGAAAGAGGTCAGCGTTTGTGGCATTGGAATGATGGCACAACTGAAAATGTCCAATGGTCAATTGGAGAAATGAGAGTTCAGACGAGAATAGCCCCTGAATATAGATATGAGATTCATCAGCATACGTATAAGAGAAGAAGCAGGAATGGAGGTGGAAGGTAAGAACAGCCACAAGAGGAAAGCAGGTTAAGGCAAGGAGAAAAACAAAGGTGTCAACAGTCAAATGCAACAGATGTCAGAGAATTGGATAGAAATGATGAGAAATGAACACAAACTTTGGAGACATTGGTCTCTGAGAGTGCAGTTTCTACTTCGCGTGTAGGGCTGGGCGAGAAGCTGGGTTGAAATGGTTTCAGTGAGAACAGAGGCATGGGATGGGCCACTGTTAATCTGAAGGGAAAGGACAATAAATTTTGGCATTTCTCAGTTTTACATATAGTGTCTAAATCAGTCATTTAATTTGGTCCAGGCTAGTGTCATTTGTGTTAAATGTGCTTTGTGACAAACTAAACATGCTTTTTAAAACTTGGAGTTTATTTAGGCTACAGGGCAATAAAAAAAAAATTGTAAGAGCTTGTTTTAAGGAGGGTAAATATATGTAGTAAGACTAGTTCTTCTCAACCTTCTGAGACTAGGTGACAAGTAGGCACTGTTAAAGGCCGCGGAGGGACTCCAAGGCTTTTGTAATAAAGAGGTAAATTTTAATTTTCCTGCCATCTCAATGGAGAACAGTTCTTCAAAAGTGGGCAAAGCCCTAAACACTAAACACTAAGAAGGAAGGCTGAGAAGAAAGCTGTAGCTGTTCTTTGAGCTCCCCGCAACCTCCACCTCAGGAGCCCTGGTTAAAGGGTGAATGGGAAAGCCCAAGGGACTAAGGACAGCAGCCAGTTGCATGTTTCCTGGTAAAATATCAGAAACAAGCTGAGCTAGACTCAAAAACTGAGATCCCAAAAGGAATTTTATGCATGCTATATCCAGTCTCTCTCACCTAAACAGAGGAGGTACTGAGACCCAGAGAGGTTAAATCAATGGCCCCAGGTCGTTCAGCTAATTTGTTCTATGCAGAGCAGAGACCCAGGACCTAGTGGCGCTGATTCCAGATCCCTGGCTCTGTCTGCCTCACCGTTCTACTTGCTATGTAGGAGGGACACTCCCCTAATTTAAGACAGACAGACTGAATGTAAAGCAAATTCAGCACTGGAGTTCTACCTTCCGTCGGGGGTGGTGGGAGGGAGGAGAGTAATGGGAGATGGCGTGGGGGTGGGGATTAGGAAGCTTTGAACAGCGCTCTGAGTTTGAAGACAGAATATTGGCTTCTTACAAATGCCCTGGCAACAGGCTTTCTGAAATCTGCCTTGGTCTTAAAATTGTGCCTTACATTCCGCGCTGACCAGCATAACAGTGAAACCTGCAATGTTGACAAGTGTTCGGTTCACTCACCTCTTGGTAATAAATCCTGGATGTATTTTCATGAAACTCTATTCTGCTACAACCCCTGGGAATCCTCAAGAGTAGGAGACGTAGGGACAGGCGGGGGAGAGGTTATAGTAAAAAGTAATTCTAGTGAGGGGTACTGGGGTGAATTACTGGAGGAGGGGGATGGGAGAGAAGGTGCCAGCTTGACCAGATCCCAGGCAACAGCAGGTCTTTCTCGTTGCTAGGGCCCGCAGAGTCCTTGGTTACCACTAAAAGAAATGTGCTCTCCACTGCTCCACTCCCAGTCTCAAGCTCCGCCCGCTGCGCCACCCCAGCTCCTGCTGGCGCCGCGGGGAGGAAAGGGCGCCGGCAGACGCGTGCCGGCCCTTCCCTCCCAGCCATCCCAGTCCGAGGCTGGGTCCCTGTTAGGACTCTTAACCGCCCGGGCTTTGCAAAGCGGCCATTCGGATTCCAGCCCTAAGAAACCCGGGTCGAGGGCTGTGCAATGAACCAGGGCAGGATGGGGGGCGAGCCCCGGGAATCTCCCCCGCTGACTCACGCTGTACTCCTTCTGCCAGCGCTCTAGCCTTTCAGGCAACGATCGTAGAAATTCGTTGGCGACCAGTTTCTTCAGGTTTTCCGCCATCGCTCACTTATCTGCTCGGCCCCACTCTGAGAGATGGAGACGTGTAGGGGACGAGCTGGTGGCCTCCGCAAGACTGCGGGGTGATATGGCCGGAAGGGTGTTATCTTCCTAAGGAGCTCAGAGCGCGGCCGATGTTTCCATCCTCCCCCTCGGGTTGGACCGGGCAGGGTTCGGGAAGCCGGGGGGAGGTGCCCTGGGCCGCAGCGGCCGAGCCTCATCCGCTGCCCGGTACAGTCTCCTGGCTCCCCCGAGGCCGCCTTGAGCCCCGGCCATAAATACCCCGTCGATTATTAAACAAACCTTGACGTGGGCGGGCTGCTGCTAGGGACGCGCGCCCCCGGCGTCGTGGCAACGCCCGGGTCGCCGCCCAGCCCCCCACTGCTCCCTGTCTCCACTTGGGGCCCAGCCACCTTCCCGGTTTCTTCGGGGTTCCCAGGCAGCCGCCAGGGTGCGCAACAGTTGCTGCTCCTAATGCTGCTGCAGCTGCTGCTGCTTGCTGCTGGCCTTAGGCGAGGGCGCCCCATTCCGCTGAGATTCCGAGTTGGGTCAGGGGCCGGAGGACACCAAGACTACGGATCGCAGCAGCGCGAGACCCGCCCGCATGTGGAATGGGGCGGAGGAGCGGGGGTGGGAGAGTCAGCCAAGGTTGTTTCTTCCTATAAGTTTTCGGTTAGGAAAGCTCGTTTGGCTCCTTTATTCTTTCACTTCTCAGGCTTTTAATTCTTCATTTGTAACACCAAGGGCTTGCCTATATGAAGTTCGCTTTAACTAAATTTCAATTCTTCCTGCTTCTATCTTTTGCTTTGTTCCTTGGACACTGAGTGGGTGCCCAAATCAATGGATTTTAGCTCCAGGATGTTCACAAATTTAAATTAATCCGTCAATCCAAACCGAGTTGTCCTACTTTGACACTCTTTCAAAAAGATGTATTAAATCTGCAATGATAGCTTGAATTATTTAAGAAATGAAATCGTTTCAACCATCGTTAAGCACTTTAGAAGCCCTTATTTTATATGCCATCAAATGACGTACTGATTGCAAATCATCCTTATCTGATATTCATTAAAACAGTAGGGGTGGTGCAGGGCCTAAACTCACTAGTTGAATTCAATTTCTTTTCTCTAGGGACTTGAAAATATATGAAAATCGCATATGCGAAAGTACCGTAAAATTCAGAGCTTTCACCACCTCTTTTTTTCTTAATTACAGTGTTTTTACTGTCCTCTCAAAAATGAGAGGCTCATTTTTGGAACCTATGTTCTTACTATTTTCTGTAGCTCAGAAAATAACTATAAAGGTATATAACAAGTTATTCTATCATAGTAGGATAATAATTACTAAAGTAAAAAATGTACAAAAAAAAAACCCTAAATATTCATTAGACAGTTTTTTCTTTAAAAAATATAAAGGGAATGGAAAAAAACCTCACAGGTTTCCTAATTTGGAGCCAATAATTGCATATTTCAATAGGCAGTTGGAATCTTTGAATGAATTTATTTACATATTCATAAAAAGTAAGTTGGAATAATTTATGTCAGATCAGGGGTTAAATCTTTTCCCTTGCTGTGGATACTTTAATTAACCTCTAATTGTTGATTTTATCATCTGTAGACAAGGTATAATAGTCCTTCATAGAATTATTATGAGACTAAATAATTCATATGAAGTACTTAGTATGGTGTTTGGCATATACTATGCTTCATAAATGCTATGGTCACTATTACTACGTATGTAGATCACAGTATTATATTTAATATAGAAAATTAGGAAACAATCTAAATCTCCAATAGGGTAATGGTTGAGCAAATCATTCAATTAATTGTTGCACAATAAAAATCCTACCATTGAAGACTAGGAATTCTAAAGGCATAATGTGAAGGAAAAAGAAGCAGGACACTAAATTACATATAGTGTTGTTTATGTGAACAAACCTGAGGTATGATTATGGGTGATTTTAATTTGCTCCTTTATACTTTTCTGCTTTTCCAAATTTCTTCCATGAACACAATTGCTTTAGTGAAAAAATATTCAGAAATCAAACTACCAAAAACTTTACCACCCTCAGAAAAATGTTAGCCAAATATCATTATTTAAGCTGACTCAAAACAAAATATGCTTTGGCCGAATGTCCCTATTACTAATGTAATAATAAGACTTATAGAGTCTAAGAATAGATCTTTGAAATCCCTTTAGAATATGCTACCTGATGTTATTTATCTCTACAGTGCTCCAGCAGCACAACTAGATTTAAGACCTTTGAGGCCTGTAGTCATTTTCTGTACCTCTTGATTTCCTTAGAACTCTTGAGTGTGGTTGTAAATAGTTAAGAACTTTTATAAATAACAAAGAAACATAGTACTCAATGACTCAAAACAAAGAAAATGTTTTACATATTCATTATTGACTACCACATTACTTCCAAAAAAGGATCTAGGATGGCTTGCAGAAAGACTTGTAGAAAATGTTGTTACATTAGAAATATTTTTAATGGAAAAAGCAAATATGCCTCAACTTTAAGCCTATGTACTGAGATTGAGCCTCATTTTACATTTATTTCTGAGCTTTGTAGAAGCCAAAGCAGAAAGGAAAATGAGTATTACGACTGATTTTTAAACTGTACATACCAGTTCTTTAAATGGAAATGCTTTTTTCTGTTACTAATTCTGAAATATATTTATTCCTTTCCAGGAATAGAACAACAGAGATGTAGGTGTCTTTAATAACCCTTTTTTAAAGAAAACAAAGAAACAATCTTGCTATGATTGTTTCTTGCAGTCACCTTTGATCAATGGCAAGGGGTAACACTAGAACATATGTCATCAAAGAGAGGGACAACAAACTGACACCCCATTTCTTAGTTCTGGTGATGTTACTTGCTACAAACTTAGAAATTCCATACCTGTAGGAATAAGTAAACATCCTCATAAGTGCCCTATTGACCATACACTCTGCAGAGCTTTTATGGGTGCTGGATAGCAATCAATTAAAGAGCTAGAGCCTGGAGTGCATATAATCTGTTTCAGATTTAAGAATTCATATGCTTCAAATTACAAGCATGCAGTCAACAAAGTAGAGATTCTGTTCAAAGAGTTGGTAAGCCTACTTTTTTTAACATATATGAAAGAAAATAACCAATAAGTTTCTATTTAGAGAATATTTTGATGCTCTAATTTTGTCCCAATTTGATTTAGTATATTATTAACTATGCAATTATTTGGGAAGAAAAGGTAAAAATCAAACCCTTCTTTATGTGATACACTTTTGTGTATCTTGGAGAAGTTGAAAGGACAAATTTGGAACATGGACACACTTGCTGTATATCACACTTTGCCAATAGTGGTTTCTCATGACTTTACATAAGTCTTTAATCACTGAGCCTCATTTTCTTCCCCTTATAATGAAAAACACAGACTAAGTTAAGTTCTAAGATCTCTTGCGGTTGTGACATTCTTTATTGCCAGTTGGTTTTTGTTTTAGCTTGAGTTTTTCTTTTCCCTTTTTTACATAATGGTTAAGGTTAAAATTGAGTAAATCTTGCCCTTTGTTTCAATTTTTGGTTTACAGTTCAGTTCAGGTCAAGCCTTGATTCTGAGAGCATTGCATTGGCTAATCACCAAAAGTTGAGCATCTTTTTTTTCTACAAAATGACTCAATTTTTATTTTTACAAAGGAGACATATAATGTAAAATGAAAACAAGTGGAACCAAAACATTTTATATTTTGATTTAAAATATAATCATATTGAGATTATAATTATAAATCATACAGTTTCTGTGCAGCAAGGTCTGATTTCAACTGAACCTCAGCTAATTTAAAAGTCGTTTCCCTATAAAGGGTACCACTCACTTTTAGGTTTGTCCTCAACATTTGCTTTTATCTCTGAAGTTCTTCTCTAGAAGGATGGATGTTCTGATTTCTGTCTGATAAAGCAGCCAGAAGGCCACTACTATTTTCTTTCTTTGCTTCACACCTCTGCACCAAGTTGTTTTCAATCTTAACTTTAAGGCAGAAGAGAACCAAGCATATCCAATTCCTTCTCCAAAGTTAAATGCCAAGTGATCAATTAGGAAATCTTTACTTCCCAATTTTAGATTTTTGAAGAAACAGTTTGTAGGGAGAAGTCTGATGAAGATTATGAAGGCACAGGAACAAAACTTTTTGATTCCAAGAACAGACTATTAAAATCCCTTCAAATGGTGGTGTTTCCAGTTGTAGAATGTTCCATACAAACTTTCTGGCCCTTTATAAAAGCAAATGTCTAGAAATCCTTTGATTACTTCACATTTCATGTGTTCTAAGAGCCATGCCTTGATCAAAGTGAGAGCATAGCTCGGTGATATGATTTAAAAACAAGTTTCGTACAATGAGCAAGGAGTGCATAGAGATCTTCCACATGTTCTCTAGGCTTCTTTGGAAATGTCACTTGATATTTTCCACTCGAAAAATCTTCAAGGCTTAAAAAAAGTCTGCCACATGGAATATAACAATGCTCAAAACAGTATTTTCTCTCTCCCTAATTTGTAGCAGTACAATGCAACAAAAATGACTAAATGCAAAAAGTGGTGAAAGAGGTGTTACAGCAGTAATCTGTACACTCTCTTTCTCAGATGGTTGTTCAAAAACCAAGCTCTCCCCTTCCTCTTCCTCACTACCAACAATCAACTTGATTTTTTTGCCTGGTGCTGGAAAAAGAGTCCCTCCTCAACTTGATCACCCTATTTTGACACTTAGTAAAAGGAAAGCTGAAGCTATGGCGTTGATCTATTAGCAACAATAAAGTCACCCAGTTCAGGGTCAGTTTCAAAGATGTGGTGTTCACTCCAACAACCAAGCTATCGTCTATTACACGATACCATACCTTCTCTACTAGCTGTGCTGAACCTTGAGAATTGTCTGATTTTTCATCAAAAGAATGGACAGGATTTCTTCTTTACCACAAAGAGTAACATTCCTCCTCTGCATTTAGTGTACTATCTTCTTTCCCTTGAGCAGGTTCACTAAAGCTTTGTAAGATTTTAAAATAATTTTTTTCCTTAAGCAAGAGATGCTGCTGTATTTCCCGAATAGAAGTCAATCCAACTTTCAGTCGCCTTTCCAGAGGTGGAATCACCAAATAACGATTATCTTGTTTGGCCTCCAATAAGTTATCTTCATTGCAATCCAGTGTTTCACTTGAATAGTTTATGTTGTCAAGATCTGTTATTTTAAATTAACTCAGGCAATCTGAATTTAAGGAGTCCTGAAAAAGTAACAGTACTTGTTCATTTCCAGTTCCAATAAAGTCATCTATCAGTACTAACCTAATTTTTTCCCATGTAGCAGCAACCTGAAAGTTCTTTTCCCAAACAGTACAAGCATCACTAGACCTAAAAGATGCAAGAAAAAGGAGGTCTCCACCCAAATCCATAAGTTGAAGTGCACAAGGACCTCCACATGGAAGCTGGCACACACTTTTAGGAGTCCCATTTTGGAACAAAATCAGCTAATCCTTTTCAGTAAGGGCAGAGACATTCTTAGCTGGTTGTTGACAATCTCGGTTGCACAGGCATGCACACAAATTATCACACTGCTGTAAGCAAGGAGGGATAATGTATGTATTGTTTGTTACTTCTTCACCTTCAAGGGAGTATACACAAAACTTAGTATTCCAAAATGCATAATCTGATTTTGAAAGCTTTGGGGTACATTCTTCCTCAGATAAATAATATTTTTTTTGTCTTAATAAAACCATACCTAGATTTTCAATCTCTCCTGCCCAATCAATAGAGGAAAAGTTGATGAACACAGTAATAACATTGCCAGCTTGGGAAGAGATATAAAAGAATGTTTTGACATGTTTCCATAAAATTAAAGGGCCATTAAATATCCTTATGCCATCCTTTAATCATGGCCTAGTCTAAAACTCACTTTTCAAATTTATTGGTACTATGAAGAAACAGTAGAAAATGTCTGAAAACATTATTCTTTCCATTGCATTGTATAACAATACAAGGAAGGTTGATCCTGGTCCTGAAATCTGACACGCAGTTGCAACACATAATTTTTAAATAAGAGTTTTCTTCCTTTATGTTAAAGAATCCAGTGGATTTCTGAACAAATGTTCTTGTTTCTCTGTCAAATACCATTCTTCTGACATGTAATATGGGTATTTCTGCAGGCCTTTTATCTGCAAAATTTCATTTAGACAATCAAAAAACAAGAACTTCCCCCATTATAACACATGAGCCTTTCTTGTTTATTAGGTAAAATTGCTTGTTTGCTCGTCATTCCACAATATCACATCTTTGTGTTGCTCCAAGTTTCTAATGCAAATTGATTCCATTCGATAGTTGTAAACCTCAAAATGAAATAAGAAAAAAAATGTCTATATTCCAAGTGCCTTCTCTGTACCAAGTACTGTTGGAATATGGGCTCACTCATGTGATCCTCACAACATCATTATACCATAGGAACCATTATTCCATTCTATAGATAGGGAAATTTAGGCATGGAGTTTAAGGATCTTCTCAAAGGCCTCACAGATAGGAAGTGACAGAGCTCGGATTCAAACTCAGGCAGCCTCAGCATGAGGGGCCCTGCGGCCTGTGGTTGCCGCTTTCCCAAGGCCCCAACCCAATTGCAGTATCCTGAAGGCTCCAAAACTCCCACCACTACACTGCATCCTGGAAGGGTCAGCAGAGCCTGAAGAACCAGCCAGGAAAAGGTTATCTAGGGATGCTGAGGAGGCAGAGCCTCTGAGCATCTTTCTTGAAAACAATTTATTCTACATGCTTGCTGGAATAACTAATATACCTAACCTCCAGAAAATAAACAAGGGATTTGTCTATAGTTGCACTTTTAATCAATTTAAACCTAGCTCAAACTGACAAAAATCTTCCTAACTCCCCTAACCCCTCAGAGTACATCATTATCTTCTTTATGAATTCTCTTTAACTTTCAGACATGTTAATATTGTTGCAATTATCACAGGATATTATGCTTATTTGTAGGCCTCATATATAAGCTTGTGAGCATCTTGAAGAAAAGGAAGAGGCTTATTTAGCTTTATATCTTCAGCACAGCAACTATACAGGTTTGTTAAACTGAATTGTTAATAAAAAGGGAAAAGAAAGGGAGGGAGTGAGGGAGAAAGGGAAGGAGAAAGGAAGAAAAGAAGATAATTGGCTGCTTTGTATCTGATGTCATAATCTCTTTGAGTTTGAAGAAAGCAAATTTAATAGCCAGTTGGTTATTCTATGGCATCACAATTCTATCACCCAGTCATAAGCCATTTGTTCTAGAGAAGTATAATGTGTCCAACATCAGAATGAAATAGGCTTTCTGAAAATCCTTAGGTTTATCCACTTTGAATTTGACCTATATTTGTCAATTGGAGAGATTTTTAACAACAAAATATTAACAGAATCCACTCAGTGAAGTGAGAGCTGTGTATATAATTTTGTGTTACATCAAACATAAATATATGCAATAAATTACAAGGATATATGGTGGGATCCTCATCATAATTTCTAGTTCTCAGTAAGGACAATTGTGTAGCAAACACAGATTAGAAGGGGAAAAACACAAAAATTTAGTGTGATTTTTGAGAGTCACAAGATACCTCTATTTCAACCCAGGTTTCCATCATTATAGTTAGTTCAAAAAAGAAGACATCCTTGCCCTCAATCTTTTCAGCTCTCCTAGCTACATCCATGGCGAATATTTGGCTTTGTGAAAATGGTTACTGAAGGAGTAAGCTTAGGACGACACATTAAGCTTTCGCACAGGCACAGTGGGCAAGATCAACTTTGTAAGGTATTCTCTAAGCACCCCAGGAGAGGAACATGGGACAGCATAAGAGCAGTCTTAGGATGAAGGATGTTAAAATAGATCTTTTTAGCACATTTAATAAACGTTCACTGAATTTCTAGTGTGACGGAAACATCTGCCTTAATAATAAGATAAAATCATACTTAGTGTCTCACAATCTATTCAGGAGAGGGACAGAACTATAGTTCAATGTGACAAATTACATTAGAGTAAACATAAAATACTATGTAAACACTGACATTTCCCTTACCTCCTCATCCATCCCTCTGAAGAAAGGATTGAGGGAAGTTACAGAAGAAAGTGAAATTTAGAGGCAGCTCTGGAAGGATGGAGAGTTCATCAGGAAGATAGAACAGGATGGACAGCAGCAAAGAGGCATAAAATTACATGGAGAGGCAGGGAATGATAAATGCGAGTCTAGTGTGATGACAGAATCAGAGAAAAAAAAACTGAAAATGTAGACCGGGGTTCAGCAACAATGAGTCTTGTATATCGGACTAAAGAAAGTGATGTTTATTTTGTGGGCAGTGGAGAAGCAGCAAAGGGCTGTAAATAGTATATTCTTGTCTCTTTTTTATATCATGTAGGAAGTCCTAGAGGCTAACTTAGGAGGGGTAGGACTAGACCCAGGAAGAATATTTAGGAGACACAGAGATGAGAGTTAACGAGGTTCTTCTCTGGGATAGTGCCTGGTGAGCATTAGAGTGGACACATGTCAGAAAGACTCAGGTACTAGTAATATTTTTACCTAATGAAGAAAAATAATCCAATATTTACCCATCAAAGTTATTAAGTACATATTATATGCTTGGTTGCTAATGTTTTCAGGATTTAGAGCAACAGAGTTGTACACATTGCCCCTGCTACTTGTGAGCAAATTATACATGCATGAAAGGAAAATAACACAAGATAGTGTGTTAAGCATCAAATGTGTCTCATAACAAATTGGTGCAATAACAGTTTTGAGAAAGAAAAAGAGAGAGAGAGAGAGAATAATTTTTTTTTTAATTGACAGGAGGCAGAGGGACTGAGGTTGGTCCTTAAAGATGGATGGAATCTGGAGAGGTATTAGTTCACAGAAAGACAGATGGGCAAGTAAATAAATTTTAGTGTAGTGGGATAAATGTGACAATACAGACATGCTTAAAGATCACAGAGAAGAGCACAGAAATCAGAAATTTGTGATGGAGAGAAAGATTAAGAAAGGTTTCCCAGAAGACAGATTATTTGAGCTGAGTTTAAGCAAACAAATAGAAGAGGTAGATTAAAAAGAGAAATATCTACATATGTAAAGGCACAGAGATATTAAGAATCTGATGCATTCTGGCAAATAGATGGGAAATGCAAATATTGCATGTTGCTGGAGTAAAAATGAGTTTGTAGAAGAGGCAGGAAAGGAGGCTAAAAGAAGTAGATGTAAAGGACATAAGTGCTAATACAAAGAGTGTATTTTCATTGTGGAAGGTATTGGGAGAAGAATGACATGATGAGGTTTGTATTTTAGAAGGATCACATTAGAAATAGTATAAAATGACTTCAAGGTTTCTGACTGTATGGTGGTATCCTTCACTAAGGTACTCATGAAGAGCAGACTGGGGGAAAAGGTTCTGAGTTCAATTTTTGGATATGTTGAGCTTGAAGTGTGAATTTGTTTCTTAAGGGCTGCTATAACACACTTGGTGGCTTCAAACAACAGAAGTGTATTCTCTCACAGTTCTGGAGGCTAGAAATCAGAAGTCAGCAGGGTTTGTTTCTTTTGGAAGCTCTGAGGAAAAATCTGTTCCATGCACTCTCCTAGCTTCTGGTGACAGTCTTGACATTCCTTTCCTTGAAGACACATCACTCTAGTCTCTGCGTCTGTCACATCATCTTCTCTGTGTATGCCTCTGTCCATTCAACCTTTAAAGACACCAGTCATTAGATTTAGAGCCCATCCTAAATCTAGGGTGATCTCATCTTGAGATCCTTAACTTAATTACATTTGCAAATACTCTATTTCCAAATAACATCACATTCACAGGTGCCAGAGATGAGGACTTAGATGTATCTTTTTAGGAGACACTATTCAACCCACTATAAAGTAAATGAAGGGATAACTATCTTCATGATCTGACTAGTACTCTAGCCTCGTTTATACTTTCATGTGCTAATAAATACACTGCAGGCAAAAGGAAAGGTAGAATTAAAGACTGTGTTATATGGTAGAAAAGCAAAGACTTTAGTCAGATGGACCTAGATTCGATCCTGCCTCTCTATTAGTTTAAAAACTTAGTTAGCCTTTTAATCTCTGAGTCTTAATTTCTTCATTTGTAAATGGGAATGATATGACTTATTTCCTAAGACTGTTGGGAGAATTAGAGACTGCCAAGTACATAGTAGACTAAATATTATTTTAGGGAAAAAAAAGCGTGAATACATTTGGAAGTGACCACATTAAAGATTTCATCATAGTGTACTGGAGCTCTTTAAAGACTATAGAAATTAACATCAAACAGTACAGTGAGGTGTCCTGTCAGAGAGGTGGAGATCAACAACGAGGAATCCAAGAGAAGGTGATTTTTCAGATAGCCAAAGGGACATGTGTCATGAGGAAAATGAGTTATCAGTACTTCACCACCTAAATGGGAGAGAAGTTGGCAAAATCAAAGCAGGCTCTAGTCTTAGAAACTGGAATATCAGGCTATTTTCTAAGACATTTATTAAGTTTCATTACTATATTAGGCATTGGAGGTAAAAGGACGAGTAAGACATGGACCTTCCAGATAGAACTCACCATCTTTTAAATGACATCAGACAGGTAAACAAGACAAAATACAACATGACATAAAGTGCTACAAAAGACTAGGAGCAGAATTAAGCAAGAGACCAGCTAAAACCGCCTGTGGAAGCCTAGGAAGGCTTTAGAGAGAATGTGACATTTGAATGGATTCTTGGAGGATGAGTAAGACTGTGCTGGCCATCTCAAGAAATTGAGAAGGACTTTCCAAGCAGAGGGGAAAGAGGCAAAACATAGGAAAGATCACCATACCCAAAATGGAGACAAGAACTAAAGATGTGTCAAAGCCCAGTTATCTAAATTTGAGAAATGAGATCAGAGCCAGGCTATTTACAGAGACTTACTACTGATTCCCAAAGCCCTGGGCTGTAGGTGACGGTCTTCTTGCCTAAGATGCAGGTTTGTCCTGAGGATCCAGGCAGGAGTGAACCTAGGGATGAATCAGGCGGTTCTAGCATTTGGGAAAGAAGATACGGAGATTGATTAATAGCTAGGTACTAACATTAGCCAAAATCAGGGGAGAAAAGGAAAACTTTAATGAGGGATTATTTATGTGACAGATTATCTATTTAAACTTCACAGCATTCCTCTGATGTAAAGTAGGCAAAGAAGTGAAATAATGACTCCAATCATTAAAAAGCAAAACTGACCTAGTTCCTAGAAAAAGAAGGGTGTGCCAGCTGGTCTCTGGTGCTTCCTGCTGAGTTAGGCAGCCCTAGAGCCCACAGGTGCTTTACCAGAAGTGGTTTCAGCTGAGAAACAGTTCTTGCACCGAGGTTGTTACTGCCCTCACTGCATTTATATTTTTTAACTAAGAGGATTATTGGATTATACCGAGGGTAGGGAACAAAGAATGTGTACTCAAGGTACTTGTACATTTGAGTGGGTTCCTGGTGCGTAAATATCTGTTAAATTAGGTTCCCCAGGATGCACATCGACACTATCTCCAATACTAAATGGAAAACCCACCCCAATGCCACAGAAAAAAAAGCTCCAGACTTCACAAAGCCCTCCAAAGTTAAGGAGCATCCCTGAAGTGACTGTCCTTGAGGAGTCTCTTTTTTCAAGATTTTAGCTGGCTAATTGGCCGTTACTTGCTACCTTCTGTCCACAAGATCACCACCCTGTTTTCGTCCACGTGTTCTCTCGAAAATGCCCTTTCCACCCAGCCAAAAAGACCCAGGCCCATGAAGCCAGGAGGACGTCGCGGCCGGGGATGGCACCAGCCGGGCGTCATGGGGAAGGAGGGGTAAGGGAGAGGCGTCCTCACTACTTTGAGGGCGCCCTTTCCGGAGAGTCCCGACGCGGCCCGAAGCCACGTGGAATGCCGGTGGGCGGGGACACGTACCAAGGCCCAACCCAGAGCGCCCGGGCGGTGCGGCGCGCGCCTGCAGCCCCGCGGGGACGGTCGGGGTGTGCGGCCGAGCCCCCCTCCCGCCGCTCGGCCAGGGCGCAGGCGCAGGCGCTCGGGGGCGGCGGCCGCGGGAAGATGGCGGCGGCGGCAGCGGCGGCGGCGGCGGCCGAGCAGGTCTGTGAGCCCCGCCGCGGCGGGGCAGAGGGGCAAGGGTGCTGCGGCTCTGCGGGTGCGGCGGAGGCGGGGCGGGGCGGCGGGGCGGGCTCCGCGGGGCGCGGCGCGGCGAACTGTCCGCCGCCCTGATGCTGCCACAGGCCGGGGCTGCGCGCCTGCGGCTGTGGCTGCGGCGCTCGCCGGCTCCCCCGCCCAGCCCCGCCGGCCCTCAGCCGGGACGAGGAGGCGCGGTCGCTGTCCCGAGAGGCCGGAGGCGTCCGCGGCAGTCCGGAGCCCGCGCCAGGACGTGCCCCGCTCAGTGGCCAGTGTAGACGCGGGTAAAAATAACCTCAGCCTGGAGCCGCGAGGCTCCCGGGACAGCAGCCAAGGAACAGCTGTTGCCTGGGTGTCAGCTCGCGGCCGGTTCGTGTCATCCCGGGTGTGGAGACGCAGACATCCAGAGTTCCCCTCCCGCTTTGGTTTTTGGAGAGTTCGTCTCCAGTAGAAAACTGTCTACTATTTGATTGGTCTAAAATTGTTTTTAAAAATGCTTTATCAAGTAAAACCTGATCTTCATTGTAAGCCTATAACTTAGAATTGTTTAAAAGGCTATTTTACCCCAATGCAGGCTATACATATGTTATACATATACTTGAATATGTGTGTTTAATTATACATATACATACCCATAGTTACTAGGGTGGTTTGGTATAATAAAAAGAATTTTCATTGTCACTTTTTCTTTTAACTGTTATTTCCCCTAAAAAATATATACTGTGATACTTTCTTTTGAAAAAAATCTCATTCTTCAACATTATTTAAAAAATAAATACTAGTCAAGTAGCTAACATTCTGTTCGCAGAAAATATTTTTTTCCTGGAAAAATTTCCTTGGATAATTAACTGCTTTTAGAGACCAATTAGATGTATATCACTGGAAGAATCATTCCAAGGAACATAAAATACAAAAGACATGAAATCTGCCTTCAAAGAGTTTAAAGTCCAACTGCCTAATAAATGCAGAATAATAAGCTAAAGACAATAGGCAAACTACAGATTATAACAGTAAAATGAAATGAAACAAAACAAAATAGGAATGAGTGCAAGTGAAAGGAGACAAAGCTTGGAGTTGTGGAAATTATGATTGTTCCTTGGCTTTCCTGCTTTCCTTCCTAATTTATCAGCTTCTGTTTTAGACATTTCTTTTCTAATCTACATCACCTGTTGATGTTCTTGAGGTTCTGCTGAGATTATATTCTTGCTTCACACAAAACTGGGCAATATCATCCATCCCTCAATCTCCACTTCAAAGTCAAGCATTTATGTCTCCCGCCCTGCACTTAGAATTTTCTACAGGCACCTTAAACTCAAAAATGTTTAAAACTGGATTGCATCATATTTACCATTAAAAGGGCTACAACCGTCCATTCACCTAGTTGACTTAACTAAAAATTTGGGAGCTGGGCCGGTTTAGGGGTGCTCAGAAGGGCCCCCATTTGGTTTAATGTTGTGCTGTCCCAGGCTTGATATGTGGAAAAAGAAACCCACATTGTCTTTTTGTTCTGGATTCCACAAATTATGTAGCAGGTCCTACTTGAGAGTCATAGATCTTTTTGTGACATACTCGCATCCAATCAGTCACCAGGTCTTGTCAGTTCTGCCTCATAACTCTGCTCCACAATCTTCATCTCCAGTGTCAAAGCTCAGTCAAGCCCTCATTTGGGAAACCCGCTATTGATATCTTCATCTCTAAGCTTCTATTCCAGTTAAATCTCTTTTTGGTTTGATTTTGCTATAATTTGAATTCTGTTGTATCGCTAACCTATTTTAAATCTTAAGTAGTTCCCCATCACTTTCAAGATAGTCCATCATTCTTGACATGGTACTTATGTCCATTAATTTACTGACCCTTAACCACATCTCTCGTCTCAGTTTTTGCCTATTTCCTATATATGCCTGTATATATTTCCTATAAATGCATATATACATTTTTTATATATGTCCCTCTTCACTCTCCACATAAAGCTACCAAAATTAGTTTGTTCAGAAATGACCTGTACTCAAATTTTTTATGCTATTTCCTCTTTCTAGAATACCTTTCTCTGTACTTTTGCCTAGCTAACTCCCTTTTATCCTTCAAGATTCAACTGAAACCTCAGCTTTTTTTAAAAAACCTTCACTGATGCCCCCCTGCTCGCCAGGTAGAGTTGCATTCCTCTTGTGTACCCTTTCACTATCGTGTGCATTGCTCCACTACAGCTCTTGCCATGTTAAACTGCGATTGTTAGTGACCAAGTCTGTCTACCCTACTTGCCCTCTAAGTAAGTTCATTGAGGGTAGGTGCTATGTTTTGCTCATTGTAGTAGTCTGAGCATGTGGCATATAGTAACTCTTCAATAAATGTTAAATGCATTAAATGAATATAATAATGTACATGAATTGGCAGGGGAGAGTAAAGAATGTATCCCAAGAGAGATAAATTTTGCCCTATCTTTTCTGTAGACATATTTCCAAATTCTGGATAAGAATTAAATTGCCCATCTACCAGCACTGTCACAAGTGTCTGTGAAAAGTAGAAATGGCACACCTCCCTTAAGGTATTTTACTGCCTTCTGGAAAAAACTACCAGAATGCACATTGAGCTCTAAAATGCCTGCAGTGTCAATGCGTCCTCATAGATGTTGCACTTCATGCAGATACACAACCTACACAACTATATTCACCAGCCTGGTTTGTGATAAAAATCTGTTAAGTAGATTAAATTCTCTTCTACAAAGCCTCTTCACTGCTTTGTGGAATTAAAAATTTTTGTTATCTGCCACATTACAATTATTCCAGACTTTTTTCATAAGCCTTCAACCAGCCTCCTATCCTTGGCACCATAAGATCCCAGTAGCCCTGTCCTCTCTTTCTTGGCAGATGACCTTACCTTTAATATTCCTAGAAAAAGAAGAATCTTTTCCCTCCTTGGTGTCAACCATTTCAAGGAAAAGAGAGCCCACCCTTTCAGACTGTTCTTTTCTCCTGTACTCTATCACTTTCCTGCCTCCTGAAAGATTTTGTTTCTCCCATTATCCTTCCCTACTTTGAGATCTTTGGTCTTTGCCTCTCTTGGCATCTTTCCCTCTGCCATAAAACATATAAGTCCTCCCCCAAATTGGGGGTGGGAGGAAGTACTAACAACAACAACAACAAAAGGGGCAGCACATAATTCTTTAGCTACAGTTTTCTCTTTCCTTTTTTCTCCTTCTGGACTCAGAAATACATGTATACATGCTGGCATCATTTCAGGACTCATTTCTACTTAGGAATTTGCTACTCAAAGTTTATCTTATGGAGGCAGTTCCTGACAAATCAAAGTCAGCATTACTGCAGATCCTTGATTTTCTTACCATTCATTGTATTTCTCATTTTCCACTGTTCCTGCACACATGTAAAGTTTCCCAAGACTACATCCTTGGCTCTTCTCTTCCCTCTATACTGTTTTTCACAGTAAACTGATACAGTCTCATAGATTTAATTTACTTCGAGCCTGAGGACTCTCAAATCTGTATCTCCTGTCAGTCCTTCTCACTGACTTTGAGGGATGTGTTTATTTCTGATTTAGTTCAGACGCAACATATGTAGGTCATCCTGTCTTTCCTCCCACTGATTTCCACAGTATGTATAGGCTAGGCTATTGATTTTGGCCCTTGAACATATAGAATCCTGTATTGCATTGCTAATTATTTCATATACTCAGGTCACATTTTTAATATCTAGTTGATAAGGATCCTGTATTTCTTTTGTATCCCTATTTATGTTATTAATATGCTTAATAAATACCTTTTTAATAAATGAATTTTCTCAAGTTCTAAAAAAACATGTAAATTGGATAGTATCCATTTCTACCCATTCCTTTTGTGTTCATAATATACCAGGGTATTACCTACAGTGTCATTCAACCATAATCTAAGTTAGAGGTTCTCAAACTTCAGTCTCAGGTTCTCTTCATACTCTTAAAAATTAGTGAGGATCCCAAAGAGCTTTTGTTTATATGAGTTATGTTGATATTTATCATATTAGAAATTAAAACTGAGAAATTTTTAAACACAGGAATATATAAAACATTCCATTAGCTGTTATAGCAATATCATCACAGATAGTCATGTAGCCTCTAGACACTCCACTGTACATTCATGAGAGGAGAGTAACAAAGGAAAATAACATCTTAGTGTTATTTTGAATATAGTTTTTACCCTCCAGACCCCAGAGAGGGTTCAGGGTACCCCTCCAGGGATCCCCAGCCCATAATTTGAAAACTGCTGGTCTAGAATAATGTTAGCTTTAGCCAATTGGAGTGATAAATAACAAAGTGTGTCACCCTTTCTAACTACTTTTCATATAAATGAATATATAT
The DNA here is from genome assembly GCA_004027375.1 of Macroglossus sobrinus. NCBI lineage: Eukaryota > Metazoa > Chordata > Mammalia > Chiroptera > Pteropodidae > Macroglossus > Macroglossus sobrinus. The sequence goes on from PVKZ01003546.1 coordinate 86,280, forward strand.
ATAAACAAATTATAAATTATTAATAAAAACAAGATTACACACTGTAGACGTATATGTCAACTCTTCCACCAAATATGGTAAGTGTACGCTTTACTGAAGTGTGACTGTTCACAGCTGAGAGTGGAAATGTGTATCAAGTATGTTTTCACACTGAAAGTTCTTCTCTGCTACCCCTCTAAGCACAGTAATGATGTCCTTACTTAGATCCTGCAACTCAATGTGACCTGAATATTAATGGAAAATATATTACTAACCAATTCACCTTTCTTTGATTCTAAATATGTAATTCACTTAATAAATAAATGCATCAAAAAGAGAGAATATAGCTGTTCCTATGTGTTATACTTTGTTTTAGCAAAGTTCCAATGGTCCTGTAAAGAAGTCCATGCGTGAGAAGGCTGTCGAGAGAAGGAATGTCAATAAAGAGCACAATAGTAACTTTAAAGCTGGATATATTCCAATTGATGAAGATCGCCTCCATAAAACAGGCTTGAGAGGGAGAAAGGGCAATTTAGCCATATGTGTGATTATCCTCTTGTTTATCCTGGCTGTCATCAACTTAATTGTGAGTATGTAGTACAGAATATTCTTTTTAATAACCATAGGAAATTTTTTATCTGTTTTTCAGTGAAATCATAGACTTTGTTTCTATAATTTCTTTGGGACTCTCTGCTTTTCTACACATGTTTTATCTCTTATTTTGTTTTAGTGAATATGTATAAAAAACCTAGTATGCTAATAATATTGCCATGTATTATGTAGAAAAAAATGTTCATGGATTCTTTTAAAAGGGTATGATCAACTCAATAGAAGAGAGTTGATCCTTTGCCTAGATTATTTTGTTGTCTTCACCTCTCCTAAAGCATATTATCCTTTCTGTTTTCATTCAACTCTTTCCGTATTGAGTCTTGTCTCATCGGCTGGATTTTAAAATCTTAAACCTGTGGATGGCAGTAGAATGTTATATTTTATAGTTTTAAGCCTCTGTTGTCAGAAAATGAATGGATCTGGTAGACTGGTTTACACTAAGATGCTGAGGACCTGGCATGTTGCCTTTTCCAAAGATATTTGCTTTTTTAATGAAAAAGACTTTTAATCCAAGATTGTAACTATCTAAGGGTTAAATTTGAAACCTTCTGGCATGTGTGGTGGATAGATATTTTTGGAGCATGATTATTGGTGCACCTACCACTGATCGTGAATGTGGACTTTGGCAGTTCTTAAGTGATTCCATTTACTTTATTTTTGACTTGTAATACTCTAGAGCCAGTCCTTTGTATTTTATGTACAGCTAAAACATTTGTCTCTAATTCTTTACTTAAATTGAAAAGAGCTGATACTTTAAATAGCTTTACTAGGAGCACATATTCTGAATTTATTTTGTAAATTTATTTTATTGAAAACTTTTGATTAAGATGGCAGAATAAAGATATTCTCACTTCCTTGCTCTCTGAAAAGCTCATCCCAAAGTGAAAATGTCAAGAAACAAATGCCTTGAAAGAAAGTGGAAGTTAACTGAAATCCTAAACCATAATATATGAAGACAAAAAAATTGGAGGAGGAATGGCAAATAATTTATCAAAGAAGAAAGACAAACTGCTGTGTGTATGTTGGGGAGAGTGTTGCCGGGTGTGTTGGCAAACGTGCTTTGCAAAATCCTGAAAAGTCTCAGGAATTTGAAGTAGAAGTACCCTGAAAAGCAGGAGTGAGGCAGGAACTGAAAACAGTTTGTTTGAAAAATCTGTGGAAGGAGCCATGAGATCCCAAGCCTTGCTCTGCCTTCCAGCCGGCAGTGAGGCAGCCACTTCTCCTAACCCCACACAAAAATACACTGAACCAGACAGGATTCTTTCTGCCTGGGACATTGCACAGAGGAGGGTAGGGATGGGTTTCCATATTGAAAGCAGGGAAGTCTGAATCCTGAGTATTGAAGCTCCTTTTCCCAGCCTTTCTTATCTTCATCTTCTACCTCCAGCTCCCTGACACCCCAGGCAAGAGATAACATGGGCAAAATATAAAATACTCTTCTCTGGAGAAAATGAAGCACCTAGAGAAAAGACCTGAAATATTGACATTTGGCAGGTTCTAGTTAAAAAGCTACATGATCGTCCTACTATGAAGCCTGTTAGTCACAAGCCTCACCCCACACAGAGTACTTTTTGTAACCTCTTTATTAAATACGAACACTAACTGCCAGAGATAAGTATATTTTTTTGAAAACTCCAAGAATTAAAATATTATGATAGAGACCAAAAACATCCAAACCATGGGGAAAATAGGAAATCAGAGAGCTGGAGAAAATGCAATGAATAACAAAAAACTTAAAAAAAAACTAACTAAAATCAATATCTTTGGAGAAATAAAAAGATATTGCACCCATGAAACAAGGATAACATGCCATTAAAAAGGAACAATTAAAGAATAAGAAACAACTGATAGAAGTAGATGATAGATAAGCAATAAGATAAGATAGATATTGGAAGGAAGATAAAGAAAAGGAACTCTTCCAGAAAGTTCAATATAATTAAAGACTCAATCCAAGAAATGTAACATTCTGTTAACAGTAGTTTCAGAAAGAGAAGAGAGAACACACTGGGGAGAAAGTTATCAAACAAATAAATTCCTGGAATGGATTGAAATCTACCATTTTGAATCCAGCAGAATGCATAGAATAGACTCATACCAAGGCCATTACTATGAAATTTAAGAAAACCAGAAATAAAGAGAAGATCCTAAAATCTTCCAGAGGAAAAAGAAGCAGTTTATGTACGAAGAATACAAAATCAGAGTGGCATTGGACCTCTCAAAAACAATACTGGAAACTAGAATCAAGAAAGCAAGGCCCTTCAAAAATCATAGAGAAAACAATTTCATATCTAGAAACCTATATCAAGCTATACTATCAGTCTAATGTGAGGGATTATAAGACATTTTTTAGCCATGCACAGTCACTTCATATACATCCTTTCTAAGGAAGCCACTGGATGATATGCACTACCAAAAGAAGATATTAAATCAAGAAAGTTGAAGACAGGATACAGGAAACTGGGTATCTAGAGAGAAAAGCAGGAGAAAAACAAAAGGAAGTTCCATTGTGAAAGTGAAGGAAAAGTTCATACTTAGAGCTGCACAGCAGAACCCAAGGGTAATAGCCCAGACTGGAGCAAGAAGATAGGGGCTCCAGAAATTATCTGAGAGGTTAGATTTCTAGAACATTTTATTGAGAGATATTTGACAGAAATGTTAGAGAGTTTGAAAAGATTTAGTCAGATTTTCAAAAGAAACTAACAAGTGAAAAACAAATATTAAACAGAGCCACAAAGTACAAGAAAGGAACTGCCATCATACTACAGTATTTGGCTTAGCAGTGAATAATATTTACATGGTTCTAATACTGAAAATACTGAGATAGATTTAACCAAAACTTGAGATTGGAGCTGGGGGAGAAGAAATATAAATGAGCTAAAATTCTCATCTGCTAAAATTGGAAATTAGTAGATAAAACCTAAAATCGATGAATAGAGAAATGATATATATATATTGTTGAGAAATATGGAGATAATTCTAAACAAAATAGCAAAAATTGTTGAAAGTGGCTGTACCTAGATGAGATATAGAGGGGGTAGACAGAGTAAGAAACTGCTTTTTTTATTAAAGACCTTTTAGCACTTTTTGACTTTTAGCTATTTGAATTTAATACCTTGATAAAAATAAAATTGGTTTGTTTATAAGTGGAAAACCAACTGATATGTTCATCTTCCTGATAAAACAGTTTAGAAAGTTTAATCTTTTTGGCAATTATCTTTTCTATTTTCCAATTATGTTAATATCTAATTAAGGAATGTAGTCAGCATTACTGTAATGGCCATGTGTAGAGCCAGGTGTATGATAATCAGGGATTGTTTTATAAACTATATAAATGTCTAACCAATGTACTGTATACTTGAAACTAATAATAAAATGAAATGCTTTAAAAAATGTATGCAATATATGCTACCTATTAATAGTGTACTTGTTTTCCTTTTTAGATAACACTTGTTATCTGGGCTGTGATTCGCATTGGACCAAATGGCTGTGACAGCATGGAGTTTCACGAAAGTGGTCTGCTTCGGTTTAAACAAGTATCTGACATGGGAGTTATACATCCTCTTTATAAGAGCACAGTAGGAGGAAGGCGAAATGAAAATTTGGTCATCATTGGCAACAACCAGCCTGTAAGTTACCACAGTAATTGAGGGACATTAAAGAAAAATTCATTGTAAAAATGTAGAGTTGATTATTGGAAATGGATATTTTCCTTTAGAGAAAATTTATAAGTATAATTAATAATATTGTTAGTCTTAGAATTTATTGATACTTTCTTAATATTCTAGATCTTGTTCCATGGTAGCATTTTCTGTGAGAGGTATGATTACTATAAGAATACATAATTTACCCTTTTCTTCTCCATATGAGTAAACGATTAAAAATAGCACTTTCCCAGGTTAGAATACCTTCTAATTTCTGGAAGTCTAAAAGAGACTATACTAATCTAGTCAGTGGCAGCCCATGCCGCGTGTCTGCTATAACTCGGGTTTTTAATTGCTTAGAACGTCAGGGGTGTATCCTTACCTCCCGTGCCCATTTTCAGCCTCGGTCCGATGCCCTGTGACCCATGTATTTGTGCAGAGCGGTATAAGCAAATAAATATAAGCCCTCATTTAAAGAGCTCTTCTCCCAAGTGGTTGGAGGAGGGACAGACAGCTAACGGTTAAAATTATTTTAAGTTAGTCTATTATTATAAAGTGTTTTTATAATGTTCTTGATAAATTTTGGATGCAGTCTTTTTCAAAAACATATTCATGATAAAGTATATTTCTAAAGATTGTTTTTCAGCAAGGGACAACAAAGCTCAGTGTAGAAAAGAACAAAACTTCTATTACAAGTGATATTGGTATGCAGTTTTTCGACCCAAGGACTCAAAATATCCTATTCAGCACAGACTATGAAACACATGAGTTTCATTTACCAAGTGGAGTGAATACTTTGAATGTTCAAAAAGCCTCTACTGAAAGGGTATGATTTATTTTCTTTGTTTTATTTATGGAAGAGAATTATTGTCTAAAGCTACAAAGTGGGAGGGGAGTTTTACTGTTTGATATTGGTATGAAGTAAATTTCAGAACAATGGAAAGGATTAGTTCTAGATGTGTCATTAACTAGCTCATGTGTGGTCATTATCAAGTCATCTCTCTCTATCTCAACATCTGTAAACTGTGAATGAAAACACTTGCCTTTGCCTTTCATATTTAATAGTTGAAACTTTTACTTCTTTATCTCTGATAATAATTCTCATTTTAATTTAGAAATTCTTTTATTACCTTTTTTTTTTTTTTTGATTTTCAGATTACCAGCAATGCTACTAGTGATTTAAATATAAAAGTTGATGGGCGTGCTATAGTGCGTGGAAATGAAGGAGTATTCATTATGGGCAAAACCATTGAATTTCACATGGGTGGTAATATGGAGTTCAAAGCAGTGAGTATTTTTTAAAAGTTAAAGAGAATTATTAGATTCTTGGGTACATAAGTCTGTATGTGGAATAGTATGCAGTTATTAAAAATGGCAATGTAGTTGTATATTTTTGATGTGGAATGATGTCCAAAATAGATTGTGAAGTGAAAGAAAGTTGTAAAACAATTTTCAAAATATCTCATTTTTATTTTTCCAGAACATATGTATGTTTATAAAAACCTGAAAGAGTACGCCAGATGTCAACAATGATTAGCTATGGGTAGCAGGATAATAGATGATTTTAATTTAATTTCTACTTGCTTGTTATTTTCTAAAAAAAATTTTTTGACATAATACATGCATTATTTTAAAAAGGAAAAGAAAAACTTCCAAAAGAGAATTCTGGAAGATTAAGTATCCATTTCGTGAAGTTGACAGGCTTTTTTATTTTTTTAAGTTACAGATTTTTCATATCTCTTCTTGGATTTTATATCCAGTGATGTGAAAATCAATTAGCAAATATATAAAATGTATTTTTATGTATACATCTATTTTAAAATAAAGGAAAAAGATTTTGCTTTTATTATAGCTGTTGAAAAGTGAGATTTTCTTTGTACTTCACAGATTATATCTGAACTTTAATAGGTAACAAATTTATATACAGGAGCCATAAGTTAAAAAACATTTCACCTACTCACAATTCTGGTCAAAGCATATTTATTCAGATTGTCTTTGGATGCCTGCTGGATGCTACGTAACTAAAGCTAATTAAATTTATTTTACCAAGCATTAAATGACAGAAGAGAACTTAAGGACTTAAAAATAAATCTTTCCTTTTTATAAATTTAATTTTATAGTTTTTAGGGAAAAAAAATAAAGTTTTTTATCTTTCTTAAACAGCTTTTCCCCATAAAGCACATATTCCAAACTCTAAATAATAAAGATGAACATAAAATGTGATTCTTACCAGAAACTCAATAGCAGTACTGAGTATTTTTTACATATACAAAGCCATTCCTTTAAGAGTATAGTGAAGAATGGGCACAGTGGAGCTGCTATTCTCTGTACTGATAACTCAAAGAAGTAATAGATGTGATAAATGTGTACCTAGCCATTAGCAAGTTACCTACATCTTTTGTTTTTTCCACCTGAAAATCCTACCTGCTTTTAACATGACAAATATTAAAATACTTTGAAATATACATAACACACATATCAGATTCTTCATAGTTAAAGAAAAAGAAGCCAGTATTGAAAAGTTAATTAGCTTTGTAATTCAGTAAATATTAGTGGCTAGTTTTTAAGTGTATAGCTAATCATTAGAAAGAATTTTATGAAACTGCTTTTTAAAAATAACTGCTTTAACAATTTAAAGAAAATAAAACGAAATGACCACGAGATGGCAGTATTGGAACAAAATTAGAAAAGTTATCACTTAATTAATTATATTTATTCCACATACTGTCACATCATAGTCAATTAGTCATTTTCATTACTTTATAACCAACTTTCATTGCTTTAAATACTCTTTGTAAGCTGTTGATTCTCAAATTTGGAATTCTTGCTTTATTCTCTCCTCTAAACTACAGTTCACATATCCAACTGCCGTCTTACCGTCTCCATTTAATATCTAATAGGTATCTCATTCTCAACAAAACTAAATCTTTATGTCCTCCCGCCCTCCCTCCCTCCCCAAACATGCGTTTATTTCAGGATTCCCTTCTAGTTGATGGTACCCATCAATCAGTCCATCAGTAAAGCCTTCAGGCTCTATCTTCAGAAGGATGTGCAGAATCTGGCTACTTTTTACTATCTTCATCACCACCACCACCACCATCACCATTGTGTGAACCATCATAATTTTTTTCTGCACTGTTGGAACAGCCTCCTAAGTGGTTGCTGCTTCCTCTTTCACCCTATAGTCAGTTCTCTGTACAGCAGCCAGAGTAATTTTTTTAAAAGATCATATAACTTCCCTATTTAGAACACTCCAAATGGCTTTCCAGCTAATTCAGAATAAAATTCAAAGTCTATTCCACGGCCTTAGATTTCTAGCGCCAAGTTGTTTCATTGACTCATCTCCTACCAGTATACCCCCTCAGGCCTTCTTCTTCAGTTCCAGTGGCCTCCTGCTTGTTTCTAGAGCACCAGGCACATCTTCTTCACCTTAGGGCCTTTGCGTGTATTGTTTTCTCTGCCCAGAGCACTTCCCCAGTTACCCACATGGCTTACTCCTTCACATGATCCAGTTTCTGTTGGACTGTGATCTTAACAGAGAGGCCTTCCCTTACCACCTGTGTAAACTAGAACCCCAACCTGGTCACTATCTCTCTACTTTTCTTGACTTATTCTTCTCAAATGATGTCCTATTTGTTTTACCCATTTGTGTGTTTATTGTCTGCCTCTCCCCATTGAAATGTCAATTATGAGAACTTGGACTTTGCCTGTTTGTTGACTGCTGTTATCGCCAGCACATAGAATAATATCTAACAAATAGTAGACATTTAACAGTTGTTTGTTGAATGAAAAGAAGAAAAGGAATGAAGAGAGAGAGAGGCTTAGGAATTCCTAAAAAGGAAGGGCCTGCAATACAAGAATGTTCCTGGAACAGTGGGCTACAGAAGAGAACCTCCAGGCAGTTTTCTCTGAGTGTCTGGTCTTCAAAATTGAGTGGTTCATATCTTCATTTGAGGTGTTGCAAAAGCACTGAGATTTAAAATTAATTTCCTCTGGGAGAAAAAAAGGGTTTTCTTATTATCAGAGACTTATCAACCTTATTAACAAGGAACTATGTTATAAACTCTCTTAGGACATAACAAATGAAAATGATCTGAGAATTTGTCAACATCAGTCTTATAATCTGCTTGGGAATTTTTATGTAATTTTAACTGATTGAGAAATTGTGTTACAGATGTATTGATATACACTTGAACTTGTGATACAAGTGTATTAAAAGTGTATTGGTTACACTTGGACTATTACTAAGAGGTCACTAGTTGAATCTTGACATTAGTTTGTTTTCTTTGTTGTTGTTTTGGTCATGACTTTTTCTTACTGCCTTTTTTATTGTTAATATTTCATTAAGTTTTGTTTATTAAATTTGTTATAATCCCATTTTGGAAGTAAATAAATTATATTATCATTATCCTAACAGGAAAACAGCATAATCCTAAACGGAACTGTGATGGTTAGCACAACTCGTCTACCTAGCTCCTCCAGTGGAGACCAGTTTGGTACTGGTGACTGGGTGCGCTACAAGCTTTGCATGTGTGCTGACGGAACTCTCTTCAAAGTACAAGTAACAGGCCAGAACATGGGCTGCCAAATTGCAGACAACCCCTGTGGAAACACTCATTAGAAGAACCTGAGAGGTCATCAGTATGTTTGTTTATATATTGACTTGACTTTTTTTTTAAGTATGCATGCAAATCATGTTTTTACAGAGTTGGTAATTGTTTTATCTGCAGAGCACTACTGTATCTATTATATATAATCTCCGTATTTAAAATGTTCTCAGAGAGCCTAAATTCTAATACATTTTATTAAGTTGCACTGATCTTCAAATTACACTTCTCTAAAATAATTACCAGAAGTGAATAAAATTAAAATTAATCTTGAAAAATGTATTTTTAAAATTCCACTATTTCTCTCTAAAGGATAAAGGGCTGAAGCAACTGTTTAAACTTACTCTAAGTAAGCTTTTGGTAACTATTAGGGATAGACCCACTTAAGATATGTAAAAGATATGCCGTCAATAAGTGTTACATGCTCTGTCTTTTGGCTTCTAAGAAGAAAGACAGATTTTTAGTGCTTTAACTTTCAGACATATTCTCATATGCAAATTAAATCATTAAAGAACTTCACATATGTGAGATAGTAAGAAACTATGGTTCCTTAGTTTTTCACTAGGAAGAAAATACTCTGTAATAAAATGTTTATATGTTAAATATGGATAAAAGTGTTCACAATGTGGTAGAAATTAAAATATCATCTCAGCTTTAACTTTTAGCTAATGATAATAACTGTCATTTACTAAGTATTTTATACATCCTAGGCATATCTCTAATTCTCACTGGAACTCTGAAGGTAGGTGTTGTTATCCCAGTTTTACCCATTAAGAAACCGAGGATCAGAGGAGTTAAGGAACTTGCCTAATATTACATAGGAAATAGCAGAGTTGAGATTGAGATTTAGGTGTGTGACAAACCTCACACCTGCCTCCAAATATCAAGTTCTTTTCACTACCTGCACTGTAGTTTTAATTACTTAAAACTATAAAGATAAACAAAGACTAATTCAAACTTACAGATAACAATCAAAGCTGGTATGCTTACTCTAGTTAAAAAATCAATCTCATGTTGAAAAGAAAATGGCCCATTCCTGTTAGATTTTAAACTATCCTAAGACAATTCCAAAATATACTATAGAGAGGTCAAATTGGCCTCATTATGGATGACCCCAGTTTCCTGACTGATGGGCCCTGGTACATCAGAGTACCTGCATTGGAATAAAGGGTTGCCAGAATATTTATACCCTCAGCCCTCAGGGCGACACAGTAAGAAGTGGCCCCATGCAAGTCCTGCTGACTAGTGTGCACCATACAGATACCACTCTTAATGTGTGTCATGCCTGGGAAATAGCTGGGAAGCACTAGACTAAACCGCAGAAGGTAATTATTCAGGAGATAATACAAGTAATTTTTAAGGAGGTATGAGACTTGATCTCTATTCCTATTATCTCCATCCCATTGCAATGATTTACAGCCCTCGAATCAGTTTGTTTTTAAAAGTATTTTACATTTAACTTGAGAGGAACTCTGGTATTATTAAGACATATACAACATCAGGGGCAGAGACTTCAAAGTTGTTTGCTATAAAATAGGTAGTGGTCATAAATCATAGGCCCCAGTCCGCATTCAGGTATAACAGTATTCTGTCTTGGCCACTTTGAACTGTATGGATAAGAAAATCAATCCAAAAAACAATTTGCATGCAATATTGTTACAGTTCTCCTGATAGAAGAACTTGATGATTTAGAGATTATGAATAGTCAGTCATTGAAAGATACTAAAATAGAGATTGATTTACTATATAGTACTGAGTGTAGCTTTTAAATGAAGAAAAAAGTGAAATTTATAACCTCTGAGTGTTATTAGTTATAGTGATATTTAGAAGCTATTTTAATATATTTAGTATTATTTAATATCTGAATGATATCCAGAAAAAATCCATTGGAATTTTCATTCAAATGCTCAGTATATTTTTAAATTTTAAGTTTATTATTTGTCTGCTCTATTTTGATTTGTTTTGAAAATTTCTTTAAATAAATATTTTTATAAAAATTACAGAACACTGTTACAATGTATTATTTACTGAATTCATGAAATCTGCATTTACTCCTGTTTGAGAAATACTTGTATTTTTGATACATCTTCATTAAGTGCTTTTTCACTGAAATGTAGACCTGAAAAATTCAGTGGAAAGCAGATCAAGAACAAACAGTCCGTTTTACCTGTGACCCATTTTGCATAACAGTAAAGCTTCAGCTACTCATTCTCACCTCCAGATAGTATTTTTCTATAAACTGTAATGTTAACTTTCCTCTTTCTGCTGATTGTTCCTCCCCTACATTGAGCACTGATGTGACAAGCAGCAACCAAGGAGAGGCAGATAACAAAGACACCTTTGTCTAAAGAACTGCGGTACTTTAGAAGTGGATTGCAATGGTGAGGGAGACAAATTAATTAAAAGCAAGATATTTTCAATACTCTAATGGTCTGCAATATTTTAAAATATATTTATTTGTAATTTTTTTGCATCAGGAAAAAACAAATTTTGTGTAATAGTTCTGATGATGAATGTTAGAAGTTCTACCTAGTTTTGAATGAGTTTCTTTTTTTTTTTGAGGGTAAGAATGTACTGGTGTTAAACTTGACAAAAAGAGACCATTGAAATGCTGATAATTTTAGTAATCTTTTAAAAAGTATCAATGGGGCAAAAATTACAAATTGTCATACAAAAATCAACCTATAAATCTGTTTAAGATTGCTAACTTGAGTTCCAGTTAATTCAGTTTGTAATAACTATTTACGACCTCTGTTTACAATAAAGATTCTGTCAATTGCTGTTAATTTTTTAATGGTTAAAACATTAGCAGGTTTCTATTTAATCAATACAAATACGATGAATTAAACATAGTTTGAGAATGGGACATCATCAGTATTTCTGTAACCTCTCCGGAATCCCAGAACTCAAAGTTAAAAGTTGTACAATCTCAGTTTGGATAGTCCCACCCTCTGTGCCTTGCAGAAGGCCTCTCTCCGGTGGCTCCTCCCTCAGTATCCCAGGGGAATGTGCACGCTGTCACTGTGGCAAGAGGCCAGAACCTGGTAATAAAAGGGGGTGAAGGTTCCCACAGGGCACGCTCCATGGGCAGATGGGTGGAGCCTCACAGGCTGTCTAAAATTCCCACCTGGCTTGATCCAGCTAGAGACTCATTTGAAAACTACCTAAGGATCATAAGGTATGCTTTAGAAAGTGTGTTGCTGTTGTGTTCTTTCTACAGCTTATAAAAAATATCCTCTTCTGCTTTTTTCTTCTAATTGTTTTAACTTCTCTTCCTTTTAAGTAAGAATGGACTCTCTTTTTCCTTTCTACTTTCTGTTTTTTCTACTGCCCTCTCCCTATCTCTGTCTTACTCTCTGACACACACACCCAGAATTTTTAACTGCTTCCTCATACTTCTGCTTGAATATGTCCATTTAAAAGATTTATATTTTATCTAATTGTTTTCAATTAACTCAGCAATTTTTTTTGGATTTCTCAGGGGTTTCTTACCTGATACATATAATTTTTTCTTTATAAATTAATATCTTTCACTGTAAGACATAAAATTATCATTACCTAGCTGTTTTGAACTACCATCTATTAGTTAATATACAGATTTCTTCAAGTTAGAAAGAACCATGCCAATGAAAATCTTTAACTCATGTCCCCTTAGTAAGTATTTTTCAACCATGTGTTTCTCTTCATTGCTGCAAAGTAATATGCCTGTGAACTACTTTTTTTGTTGTTGCTGATATTGTTACATTAGCTTGGTATACAGTTGTATATATAATGATTGCAGCTTTGAATATAGAAACACATATCTTACTGTACAAATCAATTCAATTTCTGGTATTATGTAAGAGGTACACTATAAAAATAAATCACTTCTCCATGCTTCAGGGCACCTTTGCAGTTCATCGCTATATATAACCTGAATTTAGATGCTCTTCAAAATATGGGAGAATTGACCTTGTAGGAAACCAAAGCTAAAAGTTACATGGTAAATTTCATTCACTTTATACACTCATTTATAAAACATGGGGAAAACATATGCGTATGTGTATATACATACATACACTCAAAACTTATAGTTCTAGTCATTAAATCAATCTCTTGTGAGTTAAAAACAGATGCAAAGCAAAGAAATAGCAATGCAAGATAATACTGATATTCTTTCAAACCATGTTACTAACATGCATTCATTCATTCAATAACTATTTATTGGAAGATTTCTGAAAACAAAGACAAAATAGAGGCTAAAGCTGGAAAAAGGTTCTTCGGGCTACAGGATTTGAGATGTAAGGATATGGAGGATTTAGACTAAGCAGAGGAAAAGGCACTGAGCTTGGAACTGGAAATGAACTAAAAGCTAATTTTAGCATGAGATGCGCGCACACTGTTCCATGCACAGCCCCATCTTGTAGCTGTTCCACGTGTACTTATCTAACTCATTCATAAGTTCAGCCAGATAATGTAATCTTGAATGTCAACCTGAGAGGTTTGGACTATAGGCATGAAGGAGCCCTTTGAGGCTTTTGAATGAGAGAACAGTATTATGGGGAAATAATCATTCGGAATCTCAGGATGGACCACGAAGGAGGGCAGTCGAGAGGTAGTGGCAGGAAGAACAGTTAAGCCACTCTAGCATTTCGGATTAGTGATGAGAACAATAGTGCCAAAACCACCAGAACAAAAAGGAACATTTTGTTGCAAACCTACATACTGAATAATGTGGTTATTTGTATGCTCTCTGGTTTTTTTAGTGGAATTTAGTTTAAAACAAATCGCAAAAAATAATGTTCTTTAAAAATATTTTTGTGTATATATTTAGCCTTTGAAATTTGTAGATACTTATTTTAAAACTTTCGGTTGCGTCCCAAGAAACTTTGATGGCAAAGGTCCTTGATATTTCTATATTTTATTATATCTAATGTTTATGAGGCAGAACATCTTTTTTATAACTCATTTTATTTATGTTGAATGTATCTAAATGATTTCAAAAGGATTTGAAAAGTCTCAAAGAAAAGCTTATAGTTCTTGTAGTCATTAAAAAAAATCAGGAGTCTCTTTTGTGAGTTGCACTTTAAACCCATACAGTTCCATATTTAGTGTAATTGATGGCTTGTCATTCACATAATAAACCATGTGGCTGATTACAGTGTCATAGATAAGCATAACAGACTTTGCTCAAGTACACAGGACCAGCAAGGAAGCAGAGACATCTTTAATCTTGATAGGATTCCCTCACTCCAAAGCTGACTGCAGTGTGAATGATTCTGGAAAAGCAGACACAGAGGTGAGGCCAAAGTAAATATGTTTTTCTGAAAAATCAGGAGAGTTCTTTTTTAGAATGTGACATAAATGTAACCGTATACTTCAGCTATATCATTTTGGTAGCTACATTTTAATGTTCCGATTTCTAAGAAATTCTAAGAAACTTCTAGGAAATCAAAGATTCACTTACATTGGCAATCAAAACAAGATAATTTTCCTGTATCTTAAATCTAAATTAAATTTTCTGCTTTGCTGTTAGTTTTTATTTAAGTTATTATAAATAAGTCAATTCATTTTCCTTTCTCCAGGCATTATGAAAAACCTATGTTTCAGAGTCCTTGCCATAGCTATAGGTCTTTATTTTCCTGGAACAATGACAAACCCATCAAGAAAAAGCAGTATTTTATTCAATTCTGAGTGCCAATGGAATGGATATCTTCTGACAAATTGTTCTTTTACTGGAAAGCGTGTTACATCTGTGGACATATCACAAACAGCAGCCACAGTGGATGTAAATTACAATTTCTTTAGGTTGCTCTTACAATTTCCCACGAAAAAAGAATGGAATATAAAACATCTGAACCTCAGTAACAATCTCATATCAAAAATAACCATAAACCTTCATGCACATTTACATGCTTTGGAAATATTAACCCTCAGCAACAATGCCATTCACGCCATCTTGTTGGCTTTACCTACTCCTAAGTCCTCATCGATGAAACACCAGAGAAACAACTTGAGAAATGGGCTTCTATTTCTGAAATTGCTAATTCTTCAAAGAAATAAACTCAGTGACATTCCCAAGGGTAAGTACAATCTTAAAAGATGGACTAGATCACAAAACAATGAGTGTGTGGAGAGTTAATATTTTATGTCAATAAGGATTCCATGTTTGTTTTCAGTTTTGAGGAAACAGCTGAAAGTAAAGCAATTTGATCAGAGCAAATATAATAAGAGGGGTTTCTTCATGGAATTTGCAGTTATGTGGAATTTATGGTCAATGTAATATAATCTCCCATTACTATAATTTAATGTTATATAAATTTCTCGAGAGACACTAGGAAGTATGTAAGTGCTGAATAATAATGCATGATTTTAAGTTATCTACTTTGATTATTATATATATATGTGATTAAATATAGAAAAGTACTGAGAAATACGTTACTTTTAATATGTATTACAAATCAAATTTAATGTGTTGCCATATTTATAATTTTTTCTTAGAATACTTTTCGTGTCTACTTATTGAGTCATCCTCCAAATGTAGACTAGAAATATGCTATTATTATACATTAATATGTAAACTTTCTTATTATCTAATAAAAATCAGAATTTCTTACCTTGGTTTCTAGCAGGATACTCTACATACCCTCTTATTTTTTTCCCCACATACCCGCTTATAATAACTTCTCATCGATTCTGACATTTAATAATCTACTACATGTTGGAGTTCCTTAACCAATCCACAAGTGTGTTATTTAGAAATGAATCAGGTTCATTGGCCCTGTTTGTTTCTTTTTACATTGAGGAGTGCTGGACGATTTCCTTTCCTCGTTTATTTTCAGTCTTGGTCACTGTTTGCTAAGTATTGCTTTGGATAAGACACTATGCTAAAAAAGAAAGTGTACAAACACTAATATTTTTCTCTGTCTCAAATTATGCATATTTAGTTTTTCTCATTTTTCAGTTCTTTTTTTTCTTTTTCTCCAGCTTCTGGTCTTATTTTAAGCATCATTTTGACAATAATAGCCTAGCAGGAATTACTTTTCCAGTAATCATATCAGCAGAATTATGTGAGAAGGGTAGGAGTCTTCTCTCCCTGACATTTTCCATAAAATAATTTATGGAGAAAAAAGTATAATAATATCAGTGAAAGTGTAAACTAATTGCATTTTACTTTATAATTTTTATTTTACTGTTCTTATTATAAAAGGAATACCTGTTGTAGAATATTAGCATTTAAAGAAAATGCTACATATATATTTTTATTTTAAATGGATCATATGTTTCATAATATGTTATAACTTGTATTTTTATGTTACAGAATATATTGAACATTTTTATTTAAGTGATCTCATAAATAATATTTTAAATAGTTTTCATATATACATATATTATAACTGGTTTAATCAAACAACATTTAAGTTCTTCCCCTTTTGTTTGCTGTAACTCTTTGATGAACATCGATATAGCTACTCATATCCATGATAACATATGTTTTAATTAGTATGGTAGATGTGAATCTCAACCCACAAATTTAAGTGTACTAGAGATCTAACCTTGTACTGTCCATAACTCAACGTAGTTTCTGATTCTAAGCCTTCATTCTGTTAGGATCAATTGGGGTGGGCTGTGAGGTTCTTGTGCTTAACATAAATCTTTCATGAGTTTTTCTGTGCCTTTTCCAAGATTTGTACTACAGCTCTAGAATCTTATACCCTGACAAGACATCGAAGTATGTGTGTGAGAGAGTGTGAGTGAGTGAGTGAGTGTGTGTGTGTGTGTGTGTGTGTGTGTGTGTGTCCCTTACACTTGCTACCCAAAGAACATTTCCTTTCAGTCTTTTCAGTTTGGAGAATATTCTTTCCCCTGTTTGTTTCTTCAAAACCATCTGTCTGGTTACAGAAATTCCTTTCCTCTAAAGGTTTAGGCCTTTGGAAAACAAAAGCCAGAAAGGCTTGTAGGCTCTTCTGTGTTGTGCCTTGCCACTGTGCCTCCCTTGGGGCAATTAACACTGAGCCTACTTTCTGCTTGAATGGAGGGAAAGGGAAAGAGAAGAGAGAGAGGTAAAAGATTAATATGTCAAAATATTATCCCACCACAAGAGTAAATAGAGAAATGATGATCATATCTCCATAAAATAGACGAATTCCCCTAGAGCTAGTAGGAGGTTAGGGCAAGTACAATTTTATTTAAGGACCAAATATACCTATAAAATGCAGATATAGCCCCATCTTTTATGAGTTAAACTCTGCTTCCCAAAATATCAGGAAAAAATGTGAAATTAGCTAATCCTGTATCTGAAATTCCATTAGAATTTCAGCAAATGAAACTATAGATGAATGAAAGAGATGGGTGATAGAAGTCCAGTGTAAGCCCTGATCTAGTTGGATATAATTCAGAGTTCTTTTATCTGTAGCATTTTGTGATTTGAATTATGTTCCTGAAATCATCATACATTTTCAGTTTTTAATAGGTTGAGTCCCCTCTAACATCCCTTCCCATTTTATGATTCTGTGACTATGGCTGGATAAGTCTCACTTTGAAATCTTATTTTGGAGAAAAAAAGCTGGTAAGAAAAAGGTGCTGTCTAGAGTGCCATGCTATTTCTGAGCTTTTTTGATTCCTTTATTCTAAGCCTGTTTAAAGGTAATGTCTGGATAATGTGATATTTATTCACAGAATTGTTGTGAAGAGTAAAGAAAAATGTATATCAAGAACCTAACTTACCATAGTATTTGACGTAATAAATGGCAGGTACTCAAATATGTGAAAAGTATTTTGTAACTTTGTGGTTTGCAAATATTAGTTATAATAACACCATTGGCACAAATTGAGAAGAATAATCTGTTTAGAAACAAATAATAAATTTGTTTTTGTCTAAGTTTCAAGTTATCTTTTAAAATGTTAAATAACTATTGCAGTAAATGGGACTTCTAGCCCACTATAATTCATGAGTCAAGAATCATTTGTGTCTACTTATATAGGTGTTTGCTTTCATTTAAAATAATAACTTAGAGATATCTGAGAAAGTAGAAATCAAGCAACTGGACTTGTAATATATGTATACCTTTATGAATCATGTCCCATATATCTTAAAATGGTGACAATTTATAGAGTCAATGAAAAGTCACTTTCACTCAGGAAAGCTCACTTCTGTAAGGGTGAAATATCACACTGACAAATCCAATGTCAGCTAATTCACTGTCTTCAGAGTCAACTGTGATGTCACCACTAAGCTCCATGTTGAGAAAACACCCAGAGGAGGTGCCAGCCAATACAATTTACAAAACAGAAGCCGGACCTGAATTTAACCTTGATCATTCTACCTTCCTCCCATATTTTTGGAGTACAGTGTTAATAATGGAAAAATTAGTTTAAAAAAATTTAAAATGATGGGATGGGTCTCCAGTTAAAATCTCCCACCTTCATCAAGCACTATTTTCAGAGTGCCCATAGAGTACCTGGAAATCTATCAGACCAACACTTATAATTCCAGTTAGGCTGACAGACTAGTATGACAGCTTGACATTAATTAACTTACAAAATTTCAGAATGCAAGAAAGAAATGTGTAAGAAATGAGATGAAATAATAATCTGATTTTGAAACTGGTGGAGTAAAAACACACAACCAGTGTATTGTAAAGACAAAAATATGTTGTAGTTTTTCATTTATAGGTAATTAAACATTTTATCCTGATTGCTGTTGGATTGTGGAAATACCAATAACATGTTTTCAAAACCAGTTCAGGTTAAAAAGTAACAAAATACATGCATGTCATTAAGTTAATAGGGCAAGGTCTTTGGCTCACCTGTAGGGCTGGCCTTATGAATCAAATATCTTACCTAGGGCCATTCTGACTCTATTCCAATTCTTAATACTCTTTGAACTTGAAGCCATAACCCCTGAATATCATTGTTTCCTCTGTTATCAGGTTATCACACTTGGGAGAGCATTTAAGAAGTTTATAGTCCAAAAGAATGTTTCTAAGATGGTATAATGTCTGGTCATACCTTCTGTGGCCTTTTTCCTAATAGACACTGAGACTATTTCTTGGAAGTAATAAAACTGCTTCTGGCCACTTAAATGCAAAGACTAATCAAATTCTTGCCTCCAGTTGCCTATGTGATCATCAGCAAACAGTTCAATAAATAATTTCTTCTCTGCAAAAGTGCCATTGTATTTTCCTCCCAACATTCAACTCTCTTCTCTTGAAACATAGAATCTATTCACTGATACCCAAGCCCCAGCCATTTATACACTTCCCCAACCTATTTCACTGAACATTGATTCACCATGCAAAAATTTTAAAAGAAAATATTTTCCCCCATTGAGAAATGTCGCCAACTCTTGTGGAAGAGTTTACTCATATTTCCCAGCTCCATCTTGAGAGACCCTAAACAACAAGGTCACACCTCTCACTGTCTTTGGATCAACAGGCTAATCATAGCAGGTTATTTTCATGACACTTCTTAGAAGAAGCCACAAGAACAAGCCCCAACAAATGAGCATATTTCAAATCTTTACTCACATCATGTCTGCTAACATCTCATTGGCAAAAGCAAGTGACATGATCAAAATCAACTCAGTAGGATGGAGAAATATATTCTGCTCACAGGGAAGTGAATATTTGCTGAACAATAATCTAAACTATTACATCTCATTTGCACTGAGTTCAAAATACTTGAAGATTGTAGTAATCAAAGATAGATCTCAATTCCACCTGTGAGAAACAATTTTTAAGAAAGGAAGCTGGGCCATGGAAACCTTAAGTGATATATCCTGATTCACATCAAAAGTCACAAACTGAGCTGAAGTAAAAATATCTTACATACCGTATTTGCTATATGACTGACACAAGTAGAATCACTAAACCCCCAATACATCTGGCAATTTTATGTATTTCATGGCCTGTATCTTTCTCTTGTGTAGAGAGCCCTACCTCAGTCTATTTTCTCTTTTCTAAATTCAAGTTATCTTTCAGGGCGTTGCTCATGTCTTTTTTTTTTTTTTTTTAAGAAATGTACATGGTTAAAGGGTAATGTTTGAGAAATCTGGGTTTCTAAACGAAAACAGACTCAAGGATACAGAAGACAGTCTGATGAATGCCAGACTGAAGGGGCTGGGGGCTGCATGAAAAGGGTGAAGAGATGAAGAAGTACAAACTAGTAGTTGCAGAATGGTCATGAAGATGTAGATTATGGCATAGAGGATGTAGTCAATAGTACCGTCATAGCTGTGTGTAGGGCCAGATGGGTGATAGAGTAATCAGGGGAATCACTTTATAAATTATATAAATGTCTAGCCAATGGATTGTATACCTGAAACTAATATAATTTTTTTTAAATCGGAGTTTCAGTCCCAGCTCCACCTCTTCACCCACCATGAGGTAGAGCAAGTTCTTAACTTCACTGCACCTAGGTTTTGCCTTTTGCAAAATGGTAATAACCCTCAGGGCTTTGTGAGTATTAAAAAGAAATGTTTTTGAAATGCTCAGAGCACAAAAAGGGTACACAATTAAATAGGAATTTTAAATAATTTCTTCCCTGCACTACAAAGCTAGGCATAATCTCCCCTCTACTGAACTCCTAGTGGACACATTCAATTCAATTAATATTCAGTTCACTGAGAAATTGCAGGAACCATAAGTTCATATCCCTATATAGGCCAGGCAGGTATTGTGAAAATGTTAAGGAAACTATAGCTTCTTTCACAATGGTATCTTGTGTTGCATTTCTTTTCTCACAAACCCATGTTTGCATATCAAAACATATAGGAATATTCTTCCCTTCACAAAGACACATTTTCTCCAGGGTAGAAATACTGACATGCCCCATACAGTGGGGCTGACCAGGAGATGGGCAGAACATGAGTCAGCAATGGCCATGTTAGAAACCAGTATGAGAGTGTTTCTTACTAGCATACGCCAACTGAATATCAGCCTTGGTTCTCCCATTTTTTCAAACATGCAGGCTTTGTTGTCGATCTTTTGTTTTTTTTTATTTTTGATAGAGACATGAGTACAAAGAAATATTCTTTGAGAAGTGCATATTCTTTTAAAGCAGACAGCCCTCATTCAGCTCCAGACAAACATTGTCTTATGCCAGTTGGAACTTCCAATCTTTCAAGAGAAGCTAGAAATGCAAATTTTTTGTATTGAATCATTATTGTTGGCTTAATAAATTTTTTAAATCTCTGTGCAGGTCAAACACTGTGACCTGTGGCTTATTGGATGCATGCTATATTCCAGGCATTGTAAGAGTTCGCAAAGATATGAATTCAGCCCTTAAGGGACTAGTCATCTGACACAGCAGATAGTCTGATGGTCGGGGTATAACTACTTTGTATTACTAGTAACTTTTTCTTGTGTATATTTTATATCATCCAACCAGACGTAAGAATTCTGTGCTGTATTTGTCCTCAGCACCAAGTGCTTTGCTCATAATGTCCTGACCAAGTTGTCCTAATGATCACTGGCTTAGTCTGTACAGTTTGTATCATATGAAGTGAACATATGATAACATACATGTACAGCCATTCCAATTAAGTCATCTTCTCTTTGCATAATCAGTCTCACAGTAAGTACCTTGCAGACAGTAGGCAAGGAACAAAACTGGAATTGAACCAACCTGATCTGTTATGTAGCAGTTGGCTAAAGACACAGACTATATGTGAGAACAGAGCCGAAAAAAAAGTAAAAATGCAGGGCTTCCTTGCAAAACTCATATGGGAAATCGAATTTGGAAGACTGCTAAGACTGGCACTTCGTTCTCAACCTTTATTTTACATGCCAAACCAGGGCCTCCTGGTTACTCTCTGGAATCAAATGAAATACAAAGGCAGAGACAAAAACTCAATTAGATTATTTTGCCAGAACACAAAATTTAGCTGTAACTTATCATCTTTGAAAATACAAGAATGTCTAGATAAAAGAAAGAACATCATAAAACTCAAAAGAGTTTATCCATATAAATAAATCATATAAATATTATCAAATAAATATTATCCTACAAAGTTAGATTTTTTTAAATTCATGCTTTTATGATAAAAATTGGCTTAGTTTACCTGCTTCTAGGCCTTTTTCTCTGCTTGTTCAAAATATATGTATATGTTTGCATATGGCTATTTTTTCTAATAACATTGGAATTATATTCTATACTGTTCAGTCAGTTCATGTTGATCTGCCCCTATTCTAAGACTACATGGTGTTTTATAGTATTTAATACCATATTTTCTTTAACCACTTCTCTATTGAAAACAGTTAAGGTTGTCTATGATTTTTCATCCTTACAAACAATGATGCAGTAAATATTACCAGTTTATATTTTAATTTGCTTTTTAACTTTAACAGGACTATGGAGACTGAAGTCATTACAGAATTTGGATCTGTCATTCAATAAGATATCACAAGTTGGTGTGTCTGATTTTCACAACTGCCTGCAACTGGAGAACCTCTATTTAAAGAACAACAAGATATTCAGAATTCATCCAGGAGCCTTCAAGGACCTCAAAAAATTACAGGTCATAAAATAATTTTTACAATATTTCAAATATGCAAACATATGGGCAATTACCTTAGAAAAATATGTACTTTGAAGAATTTCATCATGACCAATAGTACTATTAATCAAAAAAGTTAGTCTATTTTGAGATTCCCCCAAAATTGCTGAAGTCTCTCTCTTGCCTTAAAAATGAGAGGCCTCAGCAACATACATGAATTTTACTCAAACATGATACTCAGCAGCAATAATTGGCACATTGGTTTTCTAAATCAAATTAAAGCCAACTCCAAGTTTCCACTTGCCAGTTGGCAAGAAATTAAATCTTTGCTACTAGTGAGGCTTCCTCCCTGAGCCACAAGGTCAGCAAAAGTTCTGGGGGCCTTAAGCAATCCAGAACACGTGGGGAATTTCCTCTAAAGCACCTTGGTCGATGTTGAGATGTCAGCAGCCCAAGACTAGTGACCCTGGCTTCCATACCCAAATTGGGCATGGAATAACAAAAGTGATAATGATAAAAGCTCATACTTCTATGGCACTTTCCATGTGCCACATACTGTTCTAAACATCAACTTTTTATTGGGGAGAATTCTTGTCATATTTTGGAGCACCCTGGCTGTTAATCTCACTGAAGGGGTGAGGTGAGGTGACATTGAGGAAGCCCCAAAGCTCCAAAACCCTGCTCTGGTTTTGGCAGCTTCAGTGCCTTCTCCTCCACTTTCTACCCACCTCCTCTTCGGGGGATGTTGTAAAATCTCCCCTCAACGCTCTTTTAGAAATACCAGGGTGGCCTCCAGAGTGGCATTTAGAGATGCCTTAGGGAGAGCTTTAGTCCCTCAATCTGTAACCGCCATCCTTATACAGGCATGATTGTTCCATAGAAACATAATGTGAGCCACATATGCCATTTCATATATTCTAGTAACTAGATTTTAAAAGTAAAAATAAGCAGATGAATTTCATTCTAGTAATAATTTATAAACTAATATACCTAAATGTTATCTTCTACACATGCAATCAGTATAAAAATTATAAATGAGCTATTTTACATTCTCTTTTTCATACTGTCTTCAAAACCTGGTGTGTATTTTTTACACTTATAGCACATCCTAATTTGGACTGATGTGTGGCTAGTGGCTGTCATTTTAGACAGCTGAAATTTCCCCAATTTTGTGTAAAGTAATATTCAAAAATAACTTGAAGATAAATCCCTAACTCCCCCCTTTCAACCAGAATGACTTCCCAGATTCCCCTTCTATTGCTAGTGAAGCAATGGTGAGACTCTGGAGTCAGCTTCCTGGTTTTAAACCTAGACTGTCACTTACCAACCACGTGATCTTTGGCAAGTAACCAAATTTCTGTGTGCCTTTCCCATCTGTAAAATGGAGATGGCTTGGATTCTTTATCACAGAGTTTTGTGACAAACGTTTTAATACATAAAAAGTGCATTGAACAATACTTGGAACACAGTAAGCTCTTTATAAATGTAGACTATGTATAGAAATTCTAAATCGACCACAGCACCCTACTCTTTTAACATATAAATCTGATTGTGCCACTTTTTTTTTTAAAGCCCTTCTAAACTTTCACAAGAGCCTGGCTGCGCCTGCCTCTCCAGGCTCATTTCAGCTCTCCCCATTCTTGCTGTACTCCTGCCTGTTTCCACCTTAAGCCCTCTCCACTTGCTGATCTTTTGCCTAGAAGAGCTTATTAATTCTTCCAATGTTACTTTCTCAAGGATGCCATCTCTGGGCCTCCAGATTGAATTAGTTGCCCTTTTTTATACTCACACAATATGATATGCTTTTTTCACATTGTCCTTATCATAACTGAAATGATTCAGTTTTAGGTACAGTTAGTCATTATGCATATGTTCCCACGTGGTTGTCGGCAGGATTCATAACCCTTCTACAAGACGGTAAGCTCTTTGAAGACATACATCACGTCTATTTTGTTTTCTAGTGCTTAGCATATGTCTAATACATAACACATATTTAAAAACACTTGTTGAATAAACAGAGGAATGAATGAATGGTTAATGATCATGGATAGGTGTGTTAGTTATCTATTATTACATAACAAATTACTACAAACTTAGCAATCTAAAACCACACACATATATTATCTCATGATTTATGTGGGTCAGGAATCCAGGAAAGGCTTAGTTGGGTCCTCTGCTAAGGGCCTCTCAAGAGGCTGCAATCAAGGAATGGGCCAGGACTGGAGTCTTGCCTGAAGGGCCAACCAGAGAAGTACCCACCTCCAAGCTCACATGGTTGTTGTCAGGATTCAGTTCCTCGTGGGCTGTTGGACTGAGGGCTCAGTTCCTCCCTGGCTGTCAGGCTAAGCCTGCCCTGTGGGCCTCTCTACAGGACCATGCATAGCTGTCAGCTTGCTTCAGAGCCCAAAGGAGAGAGACTACTAGTAAGAAGAACATTATAATCTTAAGTAATGTAATCATGTAATCACAGACATCCCATTGTTTCTGCCATACCCTGTTGGTTAGAGCCAAGTCACTGGCCTTAACTACACTCAAGGGGAAAAGATTACCCAAGGGTGTGAACCTGGAGGCAGGGTCATTGCAGACCATCTTAGAATCTATCTGCCACAGTAATTATCAGGGTAGATGAGAAAGCGCACTTAACTTGGCAGTGCTCTCCAATTCAGCACAAATAGGTTGTCAGACTGCCTCGGAACCTCACTTAGTATGTTGTGCACTGAATATAAATATATTTGTATGTGTAATTGCCCTATGTTTGTTTTATTTTTGATGCATTTTTATTGTACTTTATAAGTCTTCTTCAACTCACAGTTCTATAGGCAAATGAAAAAACAACCCAAGAATGTTTAAAATCATCTGTAATTCTCAATTCACCTGAACTGCCAAGAATTGTACAATTTCTCCTTTATTACTCCTTCTACGTGTTTAGCAATAACTTAAAAACTGGCTTTGGAACATGATGAACATATTTGGTACCAGAGAGCTGCAGATTAAAATAGATGGTTTTCTTTTTTCAGGAGATGTAGTTAATACTTACACTACACAATATGTCATCCCATGTTCTATTCTTCTCAGAAGCCAGATAGAGTTTTCAGAGCGTGAATTCATTACTTCTTTAGATAGAATAAATTAAGTTTCACTGGCATTTCAAATTAGCATTACTTTTTTTTGTATCTCATTCCATTCTTCTTAGATTTGTGTGGCAACATCATATGCTTCTCTCAATCTTTCTATAATGTACCCTCCTTTCAAATGATGGTGGATGGTTATTTCTTTTGGTTGGACTATTGGATTTTAATCTTTTCTCAGAAATTATTTCTTCTGAATCATTTTATTAGTTTTCTGTTCTGTCTCCAGTTTTGCTTTCAGATCCATGATTTGTAATATAATAGCTGCTAGAATGAAAAAATGTAGATGTGCATTAGAAAAGAAAATAACTACTTGAAAAACAAGCTATCTTGCTCTGTTTTTGAGGAGGGATACATAAGAAAACCATTTATCCTAGTCAAGGCTGGGCCAAAGCAGTTTTTTTCTTCTTAGTCTCAGTCTTCTACTTTCTAGCTTTGTCAACCTTCCTTTGGAAATCAAGACTGCTTAGTTACCCAACACTGGAAAAGTCACCCTCACTACCTAAGTTCAGGAGAATTCTGATTCTATACGTAGTGGTCTTGGTTATGGTGCTATTGGATTGTTTGTTTGAATCAGCTCTTCTTAGGAGTTTATGTGACCCAAGATATAAATGCTGCTTTTTCCCTGATGTTTATAAAACAATTGATCTAAGTAAGATTCATTCTCCTATGGTTTTCACCATAGCCCTCTTTTTATTTCAGCAAGGTTTGCATTCTTTTATGATTTTCTCTTCTTCTGATAACCATCTGCCCCCGCCCCCAAACCCCAAGATCATGGTCTGGTGCCTCATACTCCAGGCTTCTGCCACCCAGGCCTTCGCTCTGGTGAAGTAGGAGCTCCAGGCTCCAAGCAGGTGTGATCTGGAGTAAACTGCACATGCTGTGAAGCCAGATCAGATCTCAACTCTGCCGCTTCATTCACTCATTTCTTTCTCTAGTATTTACTGAGCACCTGCTATGTACCAGGTGCTATTACTAGGGGCTATGTGGGATATACTGTGTGACCCAGCCCCATTTCCTACTCTATAAGAAAGGGGGATATGAGGAATCTGCTAGGAGGACTAGCGATAATCTAGGCAAAGCACCCGGTAGAATGCCAGTACACAGCAGTGCTTTGCAAACGGTGGCTGAAGCTGAACCTAACTATACTTTTCCTGCTGTATCATGCCACTGCCAGTGCCAATGTCAACAGATCATTCTCTGTTTCTGGTGCCACTAAATCACTTTTTCCCCCTGTTTCCCCTTCATATATGATTAGACTAGAAAAATTAGTCACTTGTGTGTTCTAAGTAGCCATGGATGCAGTGAAATGTACTACTACCCTTGAGATAATACTTGATGCAAAAGACCTGTCCTTGCTACTTCTGGTCAATCACAATTCTTCTGTGTTTCAGTCCTCATCATCCCGTTTCTTCTCCACTTTCAACATCACCATGCATATAGACATTCTAGGCCTTGTGTTTAATTCTAGACCTTGATAACAATGGAGAGTCTAGGTTTTATCTAATAGTACAAATCATAACTCATGGGGAAGAAGAAAGGGAAAATAATTAGGCATCTAATATAGGCACCACACTTAAAGCTTTTGCATACATTTAATTCTAACAACAACACTGGGAAGTAGGCTCATAGAGAGTAAAACAGTTGCTGAGGTCCACAGAGTTGTTAGAGACAGAGCAGAGATTTAAACCCACTACTATTCTCTATCTCTCAAATCTGCACTAAATTCCTATTGGCTCCATAGACCTATAAAAGGTATCTGTAACACATTTATTGTCTCTAAATGTCTTTATCCTCAGACCGTCCTAAATTTCTTTCTCCTTGGGCAGGTTGTAGACCTCAGCAGCAATGCTCTGACCACTGTCCTGCCTATGATGATCATTGCTCTGGAACTTCCCCATCTGGAGGCTGACCTGGCAGACAACCAATGGCAGTGTGACAATAGTGTGACAGTTTTCCAAAATTTCATTTCTGAATCTTGGAGGAAAAAGTGGAATGTAATTTGCAACAGGTTTATAAGTAAGTCAGTAGTTCCTCTTCTCTCTGAAAGGGTTCCAGATGTAATGAAAAAAGCACATGAAGAATTCAGTCTTATTTGAAACAATGACAGCAAGAGTGCTGATCCATGGCATCAGTCAGCCTTGTGCTGTATCATAGAATGATCATTGGTATCTGTTTTCCTCAGTTAATCAATTATTCTCTTCACATGCTCAAAGAAACCTAGCTCAACTGCTTCAGAAACCACTAGATTTGATCAAAAACAGAAATTTCACAAGAAGAGGATTTTGTCCTGAAGCCCTAAAATATCATACTTTTTCCTAATTCTTAATAAATAATAAAAAAACTTTTAAAACTTGAAACATAATTATTTAAAATGTTTGCTAGCACTCTACAAATATAATCCTGTACATACACAAAACATACATATTTCAAGGAGATATTTTTCCTTGATTGGTCCCTGCCACTCCCCAAAGTTCTGGAGTTGAACATTCTGGAAAGCTCTTTCTATTACTAACTATTTTGGCTAAATCTCAAACTCTTAACTGGGGTATGGGAAGTCAGATTTTTTTTTTCAATTAGAATTGGCATTCAATATTATTTTATACTAGTTTCAGATATACAGCATAGCGGTTAGACATTTGTATAATTAACAAAATGATCCCTTGATTAGTCTAGTGCACACCTGGCACTATACATAGTTATTACAATATTATGGACTATATTCCTCATACTGTACTTCACATCCTTGTCAGATTTTTTTAAGTAAGTTCTGGACTCTGTTCTGTTCAAGACTGACATTAAAGGAGAAACGGCCATGCGTACGCGTACCAGGTTTAAAAGAATTCCAAAAAGATCAGAGAGATGTCTTAGTGTTGTCAGCCACTGGCAAGCAACACGACTGGCATTCTGAGTGTGAAGGGGAGAATGTCAGGAGCCAGCAGAGAAACCTGAATATTTTTGCTGTTTATTAGCTCTGGAGAAAGGTGAAGAAATGATAATGTGAACATAGGCAGATTTTTCAAGGAGATGGTGAAATGTTCTCACAAACATGTAGTTGGTAAGGATATGGAAGAAAGAGAAGCAGTGAGGCTGTCCCTCCAGTCTGGCTTCTTTCCTCCTGTTGGTCAAGAAGCCTAAGAAAACACAAGCTCCAGGGCCTGTGAGCGGCAGACCTTAGCCTGACAGCCATGTGTAAATGTGTAAAGAGCCATATATATAATATCGGCACTAGATCAATTAATCAATCAATAAATCTCAGTAAAGCTGCTTATCATCAATGTACATTAAATACAGCTACATAAGGACTGAGGGCTCACAGAAGCTTTTAAAACCACTGGACTCTCATTTCGGTGTTTGTTCTCACCCTCCCCTTTCAGAGAATGAGGATGTGCACCGGTGGGCTCCCAAAAGCAGAGCTTCCAGGGAAACCCGCATTCCTCACACTAGTCTGAGTCACGTGAAAAGCCTCACAAGGAGCGAAGCCGAGAGGCACCAGGAAGGAATGTACATGCCCTTTTCCACTCTGGGGGAAAAGGCCCATGCCAGCTCTGATACCAGTGAACAGCAGGGACAGCCATCACGATGGACGAGGAATCCCCGGGATGAACAAGCTGCTGGCAGAAAGGAAGCCACTTCCCAGGACCTGGCCCTGCCCGTCTGCCTGGCAGTGTTCATCACATTCTTCATAGCCTTCTGCCTGGGGGCTTTGACAAGGCCTTATGTTGAGAGACTGTGGCAACAGAGATGCCGGGACAGAAACCCTGGTTCAGATAGTGCATATTCCAATGAGGGCTTCTACGATGAAGAGAACATACAGCACCCAAGGGTGGATCTGCGCCAAACTCGCCATGATCTAAACCTCTGTGAGAATCAAGACTCTTTCTTGGGGATGGAGGTCAGTCCACGTGCTGTTGTCATTGCCGACAGAAGTCTAGAAATGAGCAGAAAGGAAACTGGCAGCTGGCAGAGCGAAGAACAATGCAGGGGCCACACCGGGACAGGAAGTAGAGAGAATAACACGGTTCCAAATGACAGTGCAGCACGGTCTATTCTCCAAGGAATGCAAAATGCTGGTAATAATGCACAGGTTTCAGCAGGACAGGGCCACACCTACAAGAATGATATTCTTGGAACAAATTATGAAACTGTGGCCCAGGACGATTTTCTCGGTGAGCATTCAGTGGGCATCCCTGTGCTGGCTGGCAGATCACAAATGTTCTCTGGCTCAATCCATAAAAATGTAAATGAATTAGACCCACCACTCTCAAGAGAAATGACAGCTGTACTCTCTAAAATGCAAACACATACAAAAGCACAGGGAACTGGAGAGAGCGAGGAAAGAGAGGGTACTGAACAGTTCCCTTTGGAGCTTCCTGAGGAAATGCAGGTGAGCACTTGCATTAGTTTGCCGAGCGCTCAGCAGCAAAGTCTCAAGGCAGCCTGTGCTGAGGAAGAGCTGTCCACCTGCTACAGTTCGACCACACTCAGTGACCCAGGAGAGACGGATTCATCCCCACCGGTCATTCCTCCCGAATACAGTGGCCTACACGTCCCTCCTGCTAACCAGGAACCAGTGGAAAAACATGCTCCTTCTGACACACAGTACGAGTTGGACACCAACTATGATTCTGATGAAGGGTCTTTATTTACTCTAAGTTCAATAAGTTCAGAGGATGCAAGAAACGTGACTGAAGGATGGGCAGATGGTGAGAAGAGCCAGCCCCCGGAGGAGGAAGACTTGGGAATGAGGAAGGACAATGTTACATCATTCGAGAGTCTTGAGGACAATATCACCTTCCAGAAGTTTCAGGAGAAATGTGAGAATCAGGAGGCTCGTTTTGAAAAACCTCTCGTTTCTGGTCCAGACTCTGGTTTGCGTGAGAGTCATCTGGAAAGTGCCTCTGACACCATCCAGTCTGAGAGTCCATTGACCTTGCCCGGATCTCTGGGCCATAGTCCTTCCAGTGATGAGGCCCCCGGCACGTTCATTTACGATCGTGTCACGGCTCCTCAGTCTGAGGCAGTCGAGTGGCACTGCTCACTTAGAAACTTGGAATTTTTCAATGAGGATATTTTACCACAAACACCACCATGTTCTGCTGAAGTTTCCTCAGACCCTCATAAGAGTGACTATCGTGAAAGTGACTCAGACATTTGTACCTATGAACCTTTCCTTCAGGGATCAGATACAGCCCAAAATAGTATTCCTTTCCAGATCACTACAGGGGGAAACTTAAGACCCTCACAACAAGATTCTGAAGGGTGCAATGTGAATTCCAGCCCAACAGACACTGACACAAATGAGGGGTTCATACGTCCTGTTGAGGACTATGGTTCCAGAGAGTACCAGATAAGCCAAACACAACAGTTACAATTCTGTAGTGATGAACCAGCTCATCAGTGTGAAAGAGGAGGAGGGGAATATTTTGAAGATAGTCCCAAGAGCCAGGTACCACTATTACAAGAGCTTCCAAATAAAACTAGTTCACTAAGAACACAGGAGCCCTTCAGTGACAGAGATTGGGATAGATGTTCAGAAGAGAATCTGTCACAACTGGAAAAAGATGATTCTAACTTTTATACTCAAATGCAGACCAAGAGCAACCTGATGGGAGCTGGTTCTCTAGGTGAGGACTGGCTCTACTATGACAAAGACAAGGACATTCAAAATCAAAGGGAATTCAAGTAACATCTTTTAATACAGATTGAAGCACTCAGGTGGGACTGCTGAACATATTTTAACAGATTCTGCACCGAGAACAGCACAGCTTTTGGGAGGCTGATCACGAAGCTACAAAATTGGAGGGATTCAGAGCAATTCAAAATAATTTTTAAGTTATATTAAAAGAGGAATCATTTTGCAGAACAAAGTATAAATTAAAAATTCAAGGAGAGAAGAGTTGTTTTTGTTTTTTGGTTTTTGGGTTTTTTAGTAAAAGTAGAAGGGACCCCACCATGATCCTTGCTATCCCTTCTTTGGCCTGATTCACCCCTGGGGACTCTTGGGAGCTGTTCTCTTTATCCTCCTTTTTTCCTGACACTTTCTCCTTTTCTTTCCTGATGCTCCTCCTCTGCTTCCTCTCTTAAAAAGCATTTTTCAAAAGTCTGTTCCTAGTCTTTCTTTACCGCCTCCTTAGACCCCAGTGTTTCACAGGTAGCACTATACAGATGATGCCCGGGTCTGCATGACAAGGCTTCTGGGACCTAAATTTCATCATTTTTCTTCACAGGCTTGACCTCCCATATTCTATTTCTTGGTCAATAGTATCATGACATCCACCCAGTAAATCTAGTTAAAATTTCTGACTGACCTCTGACTCCTTTTCCTTCATTTCCTGTGTCTGAGTAGCCTCTAAGCCCTGTGCAGCAGACGTTGCTGTTGGTCTCTACAAGGAGACATTTAGTATGGCAATCTGGATGGGGGCTAAGCAACTATGTTGACCAGTGTTTGCATAGAAAGCAGCTTGTTTTCACCTAGAGTGTGTATTTGGGGTAGATTAGGATGGAAGATGATGGTGGAGTTTGGGGAAGGGCCCTAAGGATACCCCAATCTAACTACTGGCATCACCACTAGTCTTCCAGGCCTTAGTTCCTCAGTAACTCTTAATAAGCTCTACTCTAAACCCCTAAATAAGGCACATTTCTTATCTATCACCTAGATTATTTTAAGCCCTCTTTATGACCTTTAGTAGTACTTCTGGCTCTCACTAACCCCTGAATAATATATCCTATTCATCTTTCCACTATTCAACTTTTGATAGCTCCCCATTGCCTATATATAAAGACCAAATGCCATGATCGGGAGGTAGGGATGGTAGAGAATTCTGCTATAATGAAGTTCAGCAGATCTTTTTAAATCTAGATAATCCTGTCTATGGCCATACCACCCTGAATGTGCCCGATCTCATCTGATCTCAGAAACTAAGCAAGGTCGGGCCTGGTTAGTACTTGGATGGGAGACCACCTAGGAAGACCAGGCGCTGTAGGCATTAAAAATAAACAAACAAACAAATAAATAAGCAAACAAACAGATAGATAGATAGATAGATAGATAGATAGATAATAAATAAATGGTGAATAAATCTAGATCATCCTCTCTCCACTTAGCACCTCTTTCTCTTCTATTGACTTGCTAAAGAAACAGGGTAAATTGTCTAGCAGCTTCCTACATTCTGGATTGGGCAAATTGCTTCCTTCTAGCATCATTTTATTCCATCTAGGATTTGGAATTATTGTTGTTCCTGTGTCCAGGAGTCATTACTTGCCTATGAAAATCTCACTCATCCTTTAGGACCTGGTTCTAAAGCTGCTCCTATCTTTATGAAGCCTCACCTGGTTGTTCCAGAATCAACTTTTCTCATTTCTGTCTCTGTGCTCCTCAAGCACATACCTTGTAATTCTATTTAGCTTTTATTTCATTCTGCTTTGAACTGCGTTATTTTTCTGACATTGCTGTGTTTTTGTAGAGGTCCCAGGATAATCTTTGGGAGCTTGCTCCTTCCCTAAAATCATGTAATGAGACTTCAGATGTGCTTTCTTTAGTCATCAGACTGTCCTCCAAACATACCAAGACAAAACACTGGCTGATGAAAGTTGGTTACTAAAGAATAGCTTAGATTTAGGCTCTAATAACACATTTGACATGTAAATATGGAACTGACTTTTTGCCTTATACTTTTAATAGGGTTAGTGCGCAGCCCAGACCCTCAAAGCTGGCCTTTCTTGATGTGGGTCAGGATTACACCACTGACCCCCTAAAAAGGGAGGGCCCCTCGACTTTCTCTGCAGGGTAGCCCAAGGAAGCAGGATGTGCACTGTCTAGAAGACTCCAGGCTGTCAGAACAACTCCTACTTTCTGCTTTTCTCTGGAGCTCCACCCAGAGGGGTTGGAGGTGGCACCAAAGCTTCCTAGGGGTTTACCCATACTCATGGGGCTGCACAAATATCTACGCCTTTAGAGAAAAAAGAACCTGCTCCCAATTTTATTCCCAGAACTGGAAAGTCGGTTGTTAGACTAATGCAACCTGTGTCCTAGACTGTAAGTGCATTGAGAGAAAGATCATGTTTTATACATACCTCCCACCCTCTACATTCCAGTGTCAAATGTGGAACAGAACTTAAGGACAGTCAAAGTTCAAATAATCCTGATGTGGTGAATTATTTCATCAAAATAGTAAAGATAAAGTTGACTCTTCAGCTTTAATGAAATGTAGTTAGATATAGCTAATAAACAAGGAGAATTGGCAGAGCCTTGACTGACTCTGGGTGGAGCTTTGTATAACTCACTCAACAGCCAATGAGCTGGAAGGAGGGAGCCGTAGATGAGTTCCCGCAGCTGTTGCCTAGAATCCGCTGTCGAAATTATAGATGCTTTTCAAATTAAATGTAAAGTTCTAAAATGAACAAAAAATGAAAAATAATCTCTCAATGTCTAATTTAGAAAAAGAGAACATGTTATTAATTCTAGATGTTCCCCATAAATTCTTTGCATTCGTGTAAAGTTAAGTTTTTCTCTATACTTAATGGCCTTAATAACTACTATAAATATTGCAGTCATTTCTGACATCTCATTGATTTAAAAGCTCGTTTTCCATTCAAATGCAATGCTTTGACCATTTAAATAGCAATTACCTTAGTATACCTAGAGTTACATACACATTCATTGACTATTTTAAATTCACTAATTATTAACATTTTTGCCATATTTGCTTTTTTGCACTACTTTACTCTCTTTATAAATATAAACATATATACATTTATGTATGTATGTATATATGCATATACAGTATTTTATCTGATGTATAATAATTTTATATGTATAAACTCATATAGCTATACAAGGTATTCATAAAACATAGAAACATAGGTGAATACACATAATGTTGTCACAGATATCTTCAACCTGAAAAACAATAAAACAGTATTACCAGTTTCCAGACTCTGGACACCTTGTAGATACCAAATCACTGTTACACGTTTTTGTCTTGCCTCAGCATCAATTTATGAATGTTTGTCACATTCCCTGAATGCCGTCCACACATTCCTCAGTAAGAATAAACTTCTGATGCTGGATGATGAAAAAAAATAATGTTGATAATTACAAAGGGAATAACAAATTCGCTTCCTCTCTTTTTTTTTCCTTTCAAACTTGTCATTCTTCCTTAGAGATGATATAGATAACTGGAGTGCCTTCCGGGAAGCATTGTTGCAACTGGGAGCAGTTTCTAGGAGAATAATGAGGTCAGAGCTGGAAAGATCCCACCGTTTAGTTCAACCTTATTCTGTAGATGAGAAAACTGAAGCACAGATTAATAAATTATGTGCCTGATGCCACCCTGCTAATTCTTGTTTCTAATCAGAACTCAACTTTGGACAACTAGCATTGGCGAGGGAGATCCTTTTCCAC
The DNA here is from genome assembly GCA_004027375.1 of Macroglossus sobrinus. Lineage (NCBI taxonomy): Eukaryota > Metazoa > Chordata > Mammalia > Chiroptera > Pteropodidae > Macroglossus > Macroglossus sobrinus. The sequence goes on from PVKZ01003546.1 coordinate 121,127, forward strand.
CCCTACTGTTTGTCTTCCCTCTGGCCGACTGCCACCCAGGAGATTTAGTACATGTTCTTTCTAGGATATTACAGCATCTTCCAGACACTCCACAGGAAAACCGGCTGCCTGCGGCAGCAAACGTGGCTGGCGATCTCACTGCTCCACTCACTGGGACAGGCGGTGGGACCCAATGACTGGATGTAGCCCTGTGCTTTCCACAGTCCCAACTCGAACTTCCCTTTCCTGCTATCTGAGGTGGGCTTCATGAAGCCAGCTTCAAGAGTCAGGGCTTCCAGATCTCGCTTCGCTCTCTGCCGCTCTCTCGGGATCCCGGGGATCCCTGAGCTTCTCCCTCTGCTGATCCCGCAATGCCTTTCCTCTCAAGTCACCTGGGCTTGCAGGGAACCTCTACAGTCACAGGAGCAATAACAGCTAAAACAGCCCTCAATTGCCCAGAGAGAGAGAGAGAGAGAGAGAGAGAGAAAGAGAGAGAGAGAGAGAGAGAGAGAAAGAGAGAGAGAGAGAGAGAGATTTATCTATATATAATATATGTATAATATATAATAATATATTCTCATTTATTATAATAATATATATTTTATATATTATTCTTATATTTATTTATTATTATATATATATATGTATATATATATATATATATATACATATATATATATTTATATACACATGTATATTTCAGCCACTGGAGTGTGTGTGTCCTGGAGTTGTTCCTGCCACAGACAGCCCTGTCCCAGTGACTCCAGGGCAGTGCCCCAGTTTGCTCTAAGCCTAGCCTCCCTGCCTCCTCCCAGCAGCAGTGGCAGCTGCAGGCTGTGTGCCTCGCTCCGCCTCACAGGGAGACTGGGCACAGTACAGACCTCAAGATAAAAGAAGTACTCCACTCAATGTCTCCCGTTTACTAAGGGAGACTATCAGCCAGCGCTGCTGGCTGTGACTCTGAGTTTAATTAGAGCTGCCAGGTTTAGCAAATGTAAAAATACAGGATGCCTAGTTGAGTTTGCCTTTCAGGTAATCAGGAAATAATTTCCTGATATTTAAGTATGTCCTATGCAATACTGAGGATTTATTCATACTAAAATATTCATTGTTGTTTATCCGAAATTCAGTTTCAACTGGGTGATCTGTATTTGACCTGGCAATCCTGCTATTGTAATGTTCAAATACTAAAATGAACTGAAAAAATTTTTCACCCAAGGTACTGAAAGTGTCTGGAATTCAGCAAGGATAGAGGAAAGCAAATCTTGCTGAGCTACATTTGCTTCAGCAAAGAAGTGATTAGATGTCTGGTATGTTCTGAATTAGGCATTAAGCACATGCCATCCATGCCTACAAAAGTGCCTCCCTCAAAGCCTAGGTAATGATTTATGAAGCAGTAAACTTGGAAATTCACTCATAAACTTGGAAATCCACTCATATCTAAATTCAGAGGGGAGAATATTCAGTACATCAAGTCCTGCCTGCAGTCGTCAAGGAAAAAACAAAATAAACGGTGAAAAAATCAAATTGCTGCAAAAGTGTTTTCTTGCAGAGAAGCAAAGAGTTATTTGTAGGGAGAGTGAATTATGTAAAGCTTTTTGTTGTGAAAAGGAGAGGCTTTGGAGGGTCTCTATTCTGTAAATTCGGCCACTGGTAGTCACACCGCTCACACACAAACCCCACCTTAGCCTGGACCTAATAGCTTCAAAATACATTGGCCTTCACTTTAGCTGACTCAGCAGCCTGGAATGGATTACTTTCAGTTAACTCAGTGGCACATTTAAAAATATCATAAGCACTAATTTGGCTAGCTAAATTGTACTCACGTACACACAGAAACACTCTTGCATTTACCACTCAGTTCAGCCGAATGCCTCTAATGGGCAAAAGATTCTGCAAGCCATGGGGTGAGGATAGGTTGTGGGGTGTGAGGTAGCATGGGGGTGGGGACTGGACCAACACTGTCCTGCCCTCAGAGCGCTTAGAATCCAGAGAGAAAGACTCACAAAGGCAAGCTTCTGACACCGGAAGTACCAGGATGTGCTTCCAGAGAAATCAATCCTATGGCTGGGAAGGGGTGGTAGAAGAGAGGGGTCGGAATGAGAGGGAGGTGGGAAATATGCATGCTAGATTTCTGTCCATGTTGGGTGGACGCAGAAGGAATGCCAATGTGTTATTTAGACCACATATCTAAATAATAGATGTTAAATTGAATCCAAAAGTACTGAAATGTAATGAGCTATGGCCCTATGTGGGTCAGTAGTTGAAAAATCAATTTATGAATGCATGAACATTTAGTGATGAAGGTTCAGTTTGGACATTTACATTTAGTGATGAAGGTTCAGTTTGGACAGTCTAAATCTAGAGATGGAAGCATGTGGAAATTTTGTCTTCGAGTACATAGTGTTATGAACTGCAATATGTAAGCAAAATTCTACACATTAGAGGAAGTGCTAATAATGCTAAATGCTAATAAATAAAATTAACATTAAGCAAAACATGACATGGTTCTTTTTAAAAATGTGAATCCTGACCTAGAAGTAAATTATAGATTGCTCTTTTGTTAGTCTTCATGAAAAGATAGTTAGGACATGCACAGTTTCTACTGAGTAGCTAAATCATGTCACTGATCTTCCAAATCAGCTCCCTTCTTGGTCCACAGTACTCCTGTGTCACCTACACTGCCCGCCTCATCGCCAACTACCCCACCTTCAATTCTCCTGATCACAACACTTCAACCACACCAGCTTCTTCCAGCTCCCAGAACACACCAAGAGTGGTCCCTTCTGCTCCCAGAAATCCCCAAGCGTATTCCCTCTCATTACCCAGAATACCTAAGCATGGTCCCTTCTGATGTTCCCTCTGTGTGGAATGTGCTGTCCATAGTTCTCACCATAGTTTCTTGTTGTAAGAAAGATCTCAGCTTAGATCTCACCTCCACAATAGGCTTTCCTACCTTACCCTGCCTATAGGAGCACACTCTGCCCAAAGCATTTTTTATCACACTTTGGTGTTGTCATCATACCACCTTAAATCATCTAGAATATTTTTATTCATTAAATGTTTCCTTGTATTTTTGTCTGTCTTCCCAATAAGGACAAAAATCTTATTTGTCTTGGTCACTAGAGTATCCCCTGGGCTGGGGACAGTGCCTGGCACAGAGCAGTAGTCAATAAAAATCTGTTGATTGCACAAATAAATTTCAACTCCAGGTAAACTGGAAACAGTGCTTTTCATCATAGTTGTATTAGAAAGGACACACATGTTAGTGATGGGAAAAAAGACCCAGACTGTTCACTTTTCAAAAATGACTAAAGAAAAATATATTAATCTCCTCTAATTATGGGTTTATGTGATTTTGGGGAAAGCATCTCCATGTTTTAGAAAATTTTTAAATTAGGAAAAAAAATTTACTATTCCTGACTTTCAACCTAAATTTTTCTTCACTTAAAACATTTCATAAAATTTCAGTAGAGAGGGCTGCCAAGTACTGGCTCCCTAACAATTTTCACCATTGGAAGATATGTTTTGACCCATATATGTTTTTGACCCAATTTTTAAAATTTATTTCAGTTTCAAGTATACAGTACATTGGTGAGACATATATATAGTTCATAAAACAATCCCTCCAATTGCTCCCTCCCTCCCCTGACACTCCACGTAGCCAACATATTAATGCTAATTGCACTCCCAATGCTGTGCTCCCTATCCCAGTGACCATCCATCAGCTACTAATTTGTACTTCTTTAACTCTTCACTCCATTTTTTCCAGTCCCCTAAACTCCCTCCCTGCATCTGTCACCAAACTGTCCACTATATTTGTGAATCTGTTTTTGATTAGTTTGTTTTTTTATTCTTTAGATTCTGCATATAAGTGAAATCATATAGTGTTTATCTTTCTCTGTCTGACTTAAATACCTTCTAGTTTCATCAGAACAATATCATTTTCCATCCTCTTCTTTTCATATGTAGAGGTCTTGTTTTCTTATCCTTCAGCCACTCTTTTTTTGGTGGAAGCACTTAATTCTTTTCCATTTAAGGTACTTATTGATAGGAATGTAGTTGTTACTATTCTTTATTCCTGTTTTTGATACATGTTTTCTCTTCTTAAAGAAGTCCCTCCAACATTTCCTGTAATTCTGGTTTGGTGGTGACAAATTCCTTTAGCTTATTTTTATCTGGGAAGCTCTTTATCTGTCCTTCAGCTCTAAATGATAGCTTTGCTGCATAAAGTATCCTTGATTGTGGATCCCGGGTCTTCTTCCTGTTGAATATTTTTTGCCAAGCCCTTCTGTCTTGCATAGTTTCATTTGAGAAATCAGCTGCCAGTCTTATAGGTGCTCCCTTATAAGTAACTATCTGTTTTTCTCTTGCTGCTTTTAATATATATATATTTTTATATTTAACCTTTGGCATTTTAATTATGATGTGTCTTGGTGTGAGCCTCTTTGGATCCCTGATTTTTGGAATTCTCTGAGCTTCCTGGGGTTTTATGTCCATCTCCTTCACCAGGTCGGGGAAGTTTTCTATCATTATTTCTTCAAACAGCTGTTCAGCATCTTGATTGTCTTCAGTTACACCAATCAGATGGATATTTGGACTCTTAATAGTGTCCCATATGCCCCTTAAATTATTTTTATAACCTTGGCATCTTATCTCTTGCCATTCTGATTGAATGTCCTTGGCTTTCCCATCCACTAGATAGGGCATTTGATCCTTTTTTTTATTCACTCTGTTTAGTTCTTTGTTTATTCTATTTAATATACCTCTCATCTCAGATAA
>PVKZ01003547.1:0-125625 GCA_004027375.1 Macroglossus sobrinus
GGGGGGAGGATTTGCGAGAGCCAGGTTACCTTGGATACCAAATCAGAGAACATTCCATCACCAAGAAATGCAGGAGTGTCCCGGGAGAGGAGGGAGCTGCAAGGTCAAATTAGTTTGAGCAAATGTATCAAAGGGCCCAGGGCTAAAGCAGAAAAGCTGCTCTGATATCATTTATCTTGTATGAGCAGTGCAGATGCAGGCACGGGCTTATCTTGTGTTTTTCTCCTTTGAACTTTCCTAGGAGCCTAGCGAGACTTATGTTCCAAGGTTAACTTCTCAGTTAAACTTTCCCATGAGTTGGCTCCCGACAACACTGCCTAAAATGAACAGAATATTTCACTGTAGAGGGATTCAAAGATGAGTGACTCACCATCTTCACCTTTAAGGTGGAAGAAACAAATAAGTAAGAGGAAACACATATCAAGATGGTAGACTTAAATGTAACCGTATTATTAGTCACATGAAGTTCAAATTGTCTAAAAATGCCACATAAAAGACAGAGATTGTCAGTCACATGAAATGGAAAGAACTGGTTATATACTGTTTATAAAAAACACATTAAACATAAAAACAGGCAGATGGAAAACAAAAGGGTAGAAATTATATGCCATGTAAATTCGAAGCATAAGAAAATTCATGTTCTGTGATCCAAAATCATCAGCCTCACCTGAGAACAGGTGAAAGCGCAGAATCTCAACCCTGCTAACTCGGAATCTGCATTGTACCATGCTCCTCAGGTGATCTGTGTGCACACGAAGAGGGCTGTTGACCTCAGCATTCAGGAAAACAGTGGGTGTTCAGGATGATGCCCCCAATTTGCCAAGTGAAAATTCCGTTACCTACAGGAGCCTCTGTTTAAGAGGGTGGCACATTTCTAATAGACCCTGGAATTATTCCTATACCCATGACTGAAATTTCTAAAAAGGTCTTGCCTTTCAAAAGGAAGAAACCTTCTGTTTAGAAAATTAACCTCTGTGAGTCCCTGCATCTCCTGGGAATCCTGCAGGAGCAAAGATGACTGTGCGTGTATGATTTTCATTTCCATCAAAACCTAGCCTAGAGCATTGAAAGAGGAACTTCTCCCAGTGGCTGAATCACTTCATCCCCAGGGGGCAGAGCACTCATTTTCCACTCTCTTATGTGAGGACTACTCACCTAACTTTTTATTGATTTAACATGGGAGCTTTGACAGGCCCCAGACGTGACAACGGAGCAGACTCTAATTTTCATGAATAATTGAGATAGCAATTTTTTTTTCAGCCAGAGGGGAAGCTTGCCTAGCTCTGCAGTGCACTCCTCCATCTGCTCACCTATGCATTCTTGTTCCCGAGAGAACCTTCTCCATTCATAATGAATGTTCTCATTCTCAGACTTGGTCTTAAGAGGAGTTTCCTCAGGATTCAGACTCTGAGATGAAGATTGGCATGCAAAAGTTTATCAAGAACTTGCCTTGGGATTAACACCTGCCGGGGAGAGAGAGAACTAGAAGTAGACAGAAGGAGGAATAGCCACAGAAAGTATCAGCATCTCTCAAGGAGCTGAGATGGCCCTTCTGAGCTGCCCCACCTGTACACCACACACTCCTATCTAAAAGCCGTTGGACATGGGTTTCTCCCCTCTCCTCTGGTTCCGTGGAAGTGGCATGACCCTTGTGATGGCTTTCTTCCTCCCAGAACAATTCCAAAAAGAGATGGCCGTGAGCTGAGCTGAGTCAAGGGGAAGGGGACCTGGGTGGTACATCCTAGTATTCACTGCAAATTTGGTTTTGTCTCTTTCTGACCCCACTTCTGCGTCCCCCAAGCCCTTCTAACATGGAGTCTCTGCATACTCTGTCCCGGTGTCTAAAATCACAGGTATGCAAATGCTCTTGGTAGGACCTGAGCCAGTGCGTTGATTCTGGTCTGAACCCTCCCACTGACTTGCCGAGTCATTCATTTTGAAACGTCTCACCTTAATGGTGGGTCATAATGGTGATTCCCTCTGCATGTCACAAAATGACCTCACTCTCCTGGAACAAGAACCATGTAAGCTCATGGCGTCTGTAGCCTCACTTGTACTGTGAAGGAATGACACAGGAAATGACCTGGGTTTTGACCAATACCAAGAGACACAGGGGCTCAGATGTGGGAAGGAAGCCAAACCAGGTTCCAAACTTCCTTCCATTTTGACTAATGTCTTCAAGTAGGGGGACCACCAGGACGTGGTCGTCAGTGGCGAGCGGCTCGCTGCCTTGCACCCTTCCTTCATCTGTTAGGTTTGGACTTCAGGTCGAACCCCCTGAGACTTTGCGAGTTGATCTCTTCCTTGTCAAATTTCCGAAGTCTGTGTAGACAGGATTATCCATAGAGTTAGATGGTCCATATAAAATTTCTAATAGTTGATCATTTTTCACCTACAAAAAAGGCGTATGGTTCAACAAATAGCGCACGTATTCTTAATCTGATTTCTGCTGATCCCTTAATTGGACTACTACTATTTTTTCCTGTGAGAATGGTTTCTTTTTTCTGTAGTTCTATTGAAATACAATAGACAATTATTTGCTCATATTCACAATGTATAATTCAATGAGTTTTTTTCAATTATAGTTGGCATACAATAATTGATTTAACATGGAAGCTTTCAGTTGTACAGCATAGTGATAAGAGATCTTATAACTCACAAAGTGATCACCCCACTCGATCTGTCTAGTATCTCTTTTCTCCCTTACATACTTATCACAACATTACTGTCTATTTTCCTTGTTAAAAAAACTTCATACAATTTCAAGGAGATAAGAGAACATTTAAAAAAACCAGTAGTAGAAATAAAATATTTTAAAAATGTTCTCTTAGCTCCTTGAAATTGTGTGAAGCTTTTATGCCTAAGTATTCGTGTGACTTCATTTTTTGAGAGGGAACAAGTGTCAACACATTTTCTAAGGAGTCTGTGATTTCCTGCTCACCCCAAATTAAGAACCATTGTGCAGTCAAAAGTAAAGAAGTACTTAGCAGCTGATAGATGGTCACGGGGATGGGGAGCACGGCATAGGGAATGCAATCAGCATTAACGTCATGGCTAGGCGAGAGCCAGAGGAAAGAGCAATTAGGGAGATCAGTTTATAAACTATGTAAATGTCTAACCAATATACTATCTACTTGACATTAATCGGAAAATATTTTTTTTTAAAGTTAGAAAATATTAAAAAAAAAAAAGAGTATGGAACTTAAAGTTGGAAATTCCCCGGGCATTTAGCTAGAGGAAGTCACTTAAGCTCTGCAGAATCCCGCTTTTTCCCCTTCTACAACATCACCTTTGTATCCTAGGGAGAGTACAGTGCAAAAATCTCAGCTAAAACCCCGTGAGCCCGGTGGAGGCGCCAGCTCAGCACGTGGTCACATTGGGCAAACCGTAAGGCGCTGCACACACGGAATGTAGGGTCCGCCCACGTGCCCCTGCCCCGCGGCCTCCCCGCTCTCCTTGGAATCAAGGAGAGCCACAGAGCACTGAAAATGGAAAGGCACAGAAACAATAACAACCCAGCCACTAACCACAAGCATGCTGAAACCTCCGAGGAGATTCTTTTCAAGTTTGTGGCGTATTTTCAGGGTCCGCTTGCCAGTGACCGCCACAAAGGCTGACCTGGAAGCCGAAACGCTTGGCTTGGGAGCACGTTAAGGGTGTCTGTCCCCGGCAGGCAGAGGGAGGAGAGATTTCTGAAGCCCCGACAATTCTGCGCGAGGAAAACATCCTCTCACTCTTCCCCCTCCCCCGTGGCCAGCGGTTGGATCCGGTGGTTAGCGTGAGGGCTTCGGATGAAAAAGCAACTGAGTTTGTGGGACCGGTTCTATCTACTTAGCCTGCCTGTCAGTCAGTCTCTGTCTGTCCATCCATCTGTCCGTCCGTCCATCCAATGTGTGTCTTCTCTGTGCCAAAGTATTTTGCGATGGATTCTCTGAGCTGATTTCACCGGCAGCCCCTTCCTACCTATCTCGAGACTCCTGCTCAGCCCTGAAAATCACTCGTTTTTTTGAAAGATCTTGCCGCCTTTCTGATGTCTAGCTGTAGTATTCTTTCTTTTTCATAAGAGCTGTGTTCACATTAATTTTATACTGCCCATGTCACACAGGAATGCAGTCCCCTCATGCACACAAGTCATGAAGCATCACAGACAAAGCTCAGAATCCTCCTGACATCTTAGCAGCTTGATGTTTTCTCTCGTGGGGTGCCTTTTGCAGATCGGGGTGGTCCTCCAGGAGGTGCACGTGGGCGCTCAGTCCTGAAGGAGGGGACAGCTGTTCGTAGAACGCATTCAGTGTGGTGGTTAGAGGAGTGTCACTTGTAGTGCCAAAGGTGGCATGAGGTAGGTAAAGCTTCGTGTGGCCAAATTTTCTGTCCCAGCTGCTGCCTACCTTTCACATATAGATACGTAAAATTTATAACTTACATTAAATAACAAATTCTATATATTAAAATAGCTGTGGCTGGGCTGTGGAAAGAGCAACTTCTAAATACATCATCTTTGTTTGAATAAGCAATACACCTTTCATATTCTAATTATACTGTAAATCCTAGAAGTCTGTTGATAGCGAAAGTAGGTTTTTAATAACTGTATATTGAACTGGATTTCCTGAAAAGTCTATTAGAAGTTATACGTGTGTGTGACACGTATCTTTCATGGATTCCATTCCATGTGGACTGTGGAGATACAGTCCAAACCGAGAGCCTCGGATTTTGCCTGTTTACACTGAGGGTAGCAGTTTGCATTTCTACACGTACCAATTTAAAATAGCATCCATGCGATGTTTTCACCCATACAGTTCAGAAAAGCACAGCGCTCTCTGTTTCTTTTTAAGATTTTATTTTTATCCCGGTCTTCCTGAAGTGTAAATAGAATTTTTTTTAAAAAAAATTCATTTTTGGAAAGAAGATGATTGAATACCGAGTCCTTACGGGGTGACAGGCACCATCCCGTGCTTTCACATGGTTTTATTTACACCTCGTCGTAGGCGTGCGAGAGGGGTCACATGTCTGTTTCTCAGCCGTGAATAGGGAGGAGGGCTGCTTTGCTCAGACTTGCCTAGTGAGTAAGGATGGAGCTGAGGGTCACAGCCAGGGCTCTGTCTGGCTGACACTCTCCCCGGCATGGTGAGCTTGCTCGGTTCCCTTCACCCCGTCCAAGTGGCTCACGGACATACATGGACATTCGGATGCCTCTGTGATGCTGAGGCTGCCACCGCTGTGGGGAGAGTTCGTGCTTTCCCTGCATCTGGCTGCCAATGCGGGGCCCGCTTGGTGTTTGGATGAGAATGGCATCTGGTTATGTCTTCCGTGTCACGGTGAGGGGGATGCCTGGGCCTCTGGTACCTCGACCGGACTCTTGTCTCGCCTCGCTTCGTGTAGCCTGGCATCACTCTGCCTGTGTCGCCGTTGTCAGTTTCACCTGTGATTTTCCTCCTTATGCCATGGCCTGGAAATCCTGGCATGGTGGCTTCCCTCAAATTGAGGCACAGAGACACTGCCACCAGGAGCTGGCTTGGGCTCAAGCAGTTGAGATTCAAGGACCCGTAGAGCAAGGACCCATAGGCGGCAGCACTTTTAGAAGATGCCAGAGGAGGTGGACATTTTGGGGCATAGAGAGACCCGCCCCATGAGACTGACACCTGCTAATTAGTTTTACGTGGGCAGTTCTCTCTGGGGCTCCAGTGGGGGTGGGAAGACTGAGCACCCACCCCCCGTGCCCCATTGGAGCCACCCGGCTCTTCAAGCCCGAGGCCCCCTGGGGTAAAGCCGCCAGGTACTTGTTTGGACTCTGCCTGTTTCTGGCTCAGGAAATGACTCAGAACTTCCCTGCAGTCCTCAGGTCTCTTTTGTGGCTTATGAACAGGAAGAGGTCTTGGGAGTTCCCAGGGGACTTTGATGTCGTTTGCCGTCGGAGTCGAGGGCTTTGCGTCCGGCCGTTGGTTACCTTATGGTGTGTTTCATGTCTAGCCCTCATCCTGCTGGGGACAAAGGACCCCGTATTGCGAGCCGTAACCTATGGGTCTGGGTGTTTCCTAGGTCATAAGGGATATTTATTACTTCAAAGAGGGGGAATGAAAGGGGGCGGGGTGGGACAGACACCGTAAAAAGAGAGTGTGGCTTGTCCTTCCCTCAGAGGAGGAGAGAAGGAAGGGAGCAGTGTCTTGCACTGACCCTAAAGTCACCCTCGTTAAGCCAGCAGCGCAGACGGACGCTGTCAGCACGCCGCCGGGACTAGGAGAAGTCAGTCTGCGGACGAGGAGGAATTCTCGTCAGCATGGAGAAAGCGTGTTTTACTCTCCTGCTCCCCGTGCTCAGAGGAGGCCCCTGCCTTCAGAGGTGGCACCCTCCTTTTACCCTGAGGGCAGTTTTCTCGAAGCTTCTTCACCCCCAGAACCTGATGAAAAGCTAGAGGAGAATGCACAATTTTTAATAATGTGACACCCTTGGAACACCAGGGAAGGATGGAACCTATTCTCAACGGAAATGAAGAATAGCGTTGAGCTGTAGGAAATAAAGCCAGCATGACCGCATCAAATAATTTCAGCGTGGAAAATAAGCTCTCCGGGCCGTCCTTCAGTCTCTAAGGTGTTTTCTTTTATATTAAAGGATTTCCAGGGACAACACGTCCACGGTTGACTTGGTAAAACAGTTTTATTGTTACCAGCCTAAGCGTCGAGGGAGATTCCTTATCAATAAGCAGAGTGTCCTGTGCTTCACCGGTGGCTTACGTTCCAGTCATGGATAGGATGTAAATGCTTGGGGCAGCAGGAGACCTGCACGGCGGGTTCTCATCTCAGAAAACAGACTCTGCGACAACCTGTCCCCAGCATCATAGACCCCATGCTAAGCGAAAGGTTCTGGTAAAGATTTTAGGGGAAGACAGGGAGTTGGGGAAGGATAATTAGCTGTGGCAGCTCAGAACAAATGTTAGCCTGGTCACCGTCCTGTCCACTTCTCTCACTTTGGAGCTTAGGAGGTATTGGCTGGCTCGATGATGGCCAATTGTCTCAAGCGGTAGTCTCTTTGAATGATCTTCTTTGAGAAATTTAAAGAAAGACAGGTTCAAGTAAAATAGAAACACTTGCGGTAAAAAATCTCACAGCTGAAAAAAAAGTTATCTTCTTTTTATCTAATTGTAACTTTTGGTGTGAGCTGGAGTACCTTTCCGTGCCTACTCCATATTTCTCTCCCTCGTAAGGGAAAGAGGAGCTCTTACTTTATGTGCCTCGATAGCCTAGTGGGAATAATGGCTCATACGTACGTGTGCTTATGCCTAGGTGTGTTTCAGTAGACCAGGAGTGGCCGTGGCGATTTTTGTCTTCTTGACATCCGATGGCCTGGTGTCTGGGAAACATCCGAGGCCAACGGCAACCCTCCACCTGACCGATGTCAATGGAAACAACCACTCCCTTGGTGAGTCCGGCAGTTATCCCTTTAGGGCCACTGGAGGACCATCCAGTAGACGCAGGAGTTCGCTTCACGGCTGTCTCTGATGTCGGTTGGTACCTCGCCTATGTCTCAGAGTCGCTGAGAGGATACAGTGAAGACTAGATGTGGAAAAGCGATGCTCTGTGCATGGCTCCAAGTCTCATTCATGTCCTTGTTTCCCTTCAGGAACCTATGAGCTGTCATGCCAGCACAACCCACTGGTTGTCAATGTGACCCACCGCCCGGATGTCCTTGCCCACCCTGCTGCCTCGGTGCTGCTGAACTTCTCATCCTCGCTGGTGGGCGTCTCGGCGGTGGCTCTGAGGACATCGTCCCACACGAGTGCTTCAGCTCCTGATGACTGCATCCCAGAGCATGAAGGGCAGAACCATCAGGGACAGAGGTACAAGGTCCCCTTCCTTCCTTTTTTCTTCCTTTTTCTTGTGGCTGTGATGAACTGCTATCACTTCCATATATAGCACTGTAGGTGCTTAATCACTACCTAAAAGATAGGTCTTTGAACTACTAAAAAGACATAAACAAGCAAAGAACAATTGGAAGAAGCACTATTTCGTTCTTCTTTCCTTAGCTGAGCATAATTTTTTATGTAAATATTCAACATCTTTACAAGGTCTTAAAATCCTTTTTTCACATATAAAACCACTGCCTTTAAGTTAGCATTGTTATATAAACTACCAAAAATTCTCTGCCAAAATGTCAGTGTTCCCAAAGCACGATGTTTTTCCACTTATTTCCACCTCAGCAATGTAAACATTTAGTTTCTAAGACATCATATAATCAATTAGAGTTACAGAAGGGAATGAGGAATACATTACATGTGTCTTTCTATGGACGTCTGTGACTATTGTCATCTAGAGAAAGGTTTCTTGGACTTTCAGCCATAGCTAGTAGAGGGACTGTACTTTGGCTGTGCCTGTGGTTGGCCCAAAGGGGAAGGGAGCACACCAGATGATGAGCTGTGCTGGAGCTGGGCTGGACTCATTCTATGAATGGTCCATCAGGCGAGTGGGGCAGTAGGTCACAGGGGTTAGTCCCTTGAGGAGTGGGGTGTCAGGTGATTGGGATCCTAGTCACAAAAGCTGAGTTTCCAGGCAGTGCTCCATCACCAAGGAGAAGCCCTGTTGCCACCATACCCAACCTAGGTAGACCAGAAACCCAGCCTCGATTAGGGAATGGAAATAGATTAGACCGTACTAGTATAGTATATGGATTATCCTTTTCTTTGTGGCAAATTATACCAAAATTGAGTGGCTTATCACAGTTTCTGTCGGGGAGGCATCTAGATGCCATTCTTCTGGGTGTCTCTTGGCTTAGGTGTCTCTCTTGAGGTTTCCATGAGGCTGTTGGCCAGGGCTGCAGTAACCTTGAGGCTTGAGTGGAACTGGAGAATTCACTTCCAGGCTCACTCATGTGGCTGTTGGCAGGCCTCAGAAGTTCCACATCCAAGCTCACTCCCGTGGGTGCCGACAGTGGGCATGCTCACCTAGGCGTGGCTCAGATCCTCGTCACGTGGGCTTCTCCTTGCACTGCCGGAGCATTCGCATGACATGGCAACGGATGACCCAAGAGCAAAGAGAGCCAGAAAGTTTGAGTACATGAGACATTTGCCCAAAAGGGAAGCCACAGTCTTTTTATAACACAGTGTTGGAAGTGACAACCCATGACTTCTCGTATATTCTGTTACTTAGAAATGAGTCAGTAAGTCCAGCCGATGCTCGAGGCAGGAGTTTGCATCCGGGCCTGACTCATCAGGGACCATCTTAGAGGCCGTCTACCCCACGCGGTCATAGTATTTTATGTGAAGTAAGTGCTAACTGTGTGCCAGGTATTGTTGTAAGTGCCAGGATGGGAGAAACAGCAAGGGATGGAGTCGAGATGGTGCGCATCAGAATATTAGCAAGTTCATCTGCAACTTCTGAGTCATCTTCGTGAGCAGGCGTCTTCGAATACTAACGCGAGAACGTGGGCTATTAAAACAACATTTTGTACTAGAATTATTGCCTTCCTCATGTGTTTTCACATTATTTTCTCTACTGGCTCTACCTCCGGCCTCAAGCCGTGCAGAATTTCGTTGAGGTCCCTGCAACATGTGTTCTTGATGAGCTTCGTGTCTCTGCACACAGTGTTCCCACTTTCTTGAATGCTTTCCAGGCCTTCTTCATTTCAACTCCTACTCCACCATCAGGATTCACCTTTTTTTCTGAGGAGTTTTGGCAAACTCCTGTCCTGTTTCTATAAGGTATTGTACACAGCCTGCATTCTACAACAGCGGCGATCACGTTGGTGGCAGTTCTTTATTTACTTGTTCTTTCCCACCAGACTCTGAGCTCCCCGCCTTGGAAATTCTGCTCGGTATCTCTCAGTGCCTAGCAGAGGGCTCGGCACATAGTAGGTATCAGAAACTGTGTGCCGAATGACAGTTACAGATTTTATTTCTCAGCGCTCCACAGGATAGAACCGAATAAGCAAGCCAAAAACGTAGAAGTCACAGCCTCTCTGGACCTGAGGGATGAGAGGTCGCCTTCTCATCACAGCTGCGAGGTTTTGACAAAGAAGTTCATTAACTGTGACCACTGCTGCTGGTTTTTCACCTATTTTCACTTGGCACTGTGGGGGAAATGAGTTTCACATGCGTGCACGCACCCCTGTAGAAACAGGATCTGGTGCCCCAGTTTACACAGAGTGTATCTGGAATGCACCGGCATTTCCAAACCACATGTGACTGACAGGAACCGTGCAAATTGTTTTTTCCTTCTCTGCCAGCAGATCAGTGCAGTATGGTAAATTTTGATTCATAGGGAGCCTAGCAGATTCCATATATTTCCTTTGTGAACAGATTTAAAATCTGAATCCCTAGGTACTCTCAAAGAATAGAAGTCTGTTTGCATCTTTGCATCCATCACAGTTGTAGACATAGATAGACCATAATGAGAAACCCTCAAATTCTGGGCATAGTGAGAGGGATTCCTGGCTACCTCCCCCTTACCCCTTATGACCTGAATTCCGTTAATACTAAAGCAGGTAAGGGAGAGTTGACAGATGCCTGGCGGTGGGAGAGGTGTTATTCACTCCATATTTAACCAGTAATGACCACTGGCCTGTCGCCCCTACAACGCCGCGTCTTTAACACAGCCCGACTGGCCCGCGGCACCTCCGTGAGGGCCAGCAAACCTGAGTCCAGCTCCTCAGTGACGTCCGCGGTCCTTGGCTTGGGCCCTTCGGCTTTGATCTCTTTCCTCTTGTCGTTTCCCGTTCTGCCGCGATGGCTACCCAGTTTATGACCCCTCGGGCTTCGTCTGCTGATCGGGAACCACTCAGTCTTGCAAACCGAGCTTAGCATTCCAGGTTTCGGTCCCCAGCGCTCTGTAAGGGCTCAGTTCACTTCTACTCTGGATGTTCCCAGCTCTCGCCCCTTTAGGGAAAGGTCCCACGTGGCCTGCCATGGCGTTCCATGTGTTAGCGTGTCAGGCCGACCCCTTCACACTGCTAGTATCCTTTACGACTCTGCAGCATTCTTACCTTTGGGTCATCAATCTGCCGGGATTCAGTGACTTTTGCCAGTGGTTCCTTCCCCTCTCCACTTTGTTTTATCCCTGTTCCCACCAAGATCGTTATACTTCCTGACCTGAAGTCTCGAAGTAGCAGAAAAGGGTGGTATCAGTGAGGACCGATGGGCAGAGAACTGATCAGTGACCCTTGAAGGGCAGTGCCCAGTGTTTTTATCGGGGTGAAGGATGGAGGAAGGAATGCCCCATTTCCCTCGCTTCTGTTAGCATGGCTCTGTTCCTTGATTTCTTTTTCAGGAAACAAACAAACAAACAAATAAACACAAACAAATGTATGCTTTGGCTTCCAGTGACGTTTCTCAATTCAGTTCCATATGTTTTGAAATCATAAGGAAATCCTCAGAGACTTCAGCTATTGGTCTTGGTTTTTGATATTGATAAGAGCTTTCTCTCTCTCTCTCTTTTTTTCTTTTGTATTGTTGGCGTTTAAGTGGGAAGCAGGGAGGAATTACCTCGTGGCATTCTCGCGAGCTTAGCTGAGAATGACAGGTGAGGGAGTTACATTAGAACAGGGTTTTATTGATCTCTGTCCCCTGCCAGCTGGCACACTGTTCCATTCTGTCAGCAGAGGGTTCCGGAGAGACACCATACGGGCTTCGCTTGGTTCCGCTGTGTTCTCTGTTCGCTCACTGCTGTGACACACTCAGAGCACCCGTGGTCAGGTCCCCTTGGCGTTCCCAGTCAGCTTGTTCTCAGTTGGCTCTTCATCACCATCAGTCCCAGGTGACAGCTTGTTCATTACGATCCCACTGCACGTCAGGGAGCACTAGCACCCCCTTTCCTGCTGACGGGGAGCTCAACATCATCCTCAGGCCCAAAGGCACAGCCAACGAACCCCCGCATTCTGTCTTTCTGAATCTGCCCCCCTAGGACCACCCCCAGTTTCATTCTGTAGCAGCTGGGGTCCAGCCAGGGGCACAGAAATTAGAACAGGGAGAGTTAAATATAAATTAACCATTAACTCGCAGCAGGGGATTGACTCCGAAGGAGTAAGGAGGACCCTAACAGCTGGAGGAATGGAGAATAAAGGGAGCAATTGTTCCTTTTAAGAATGAGGGGTGGATACCAGAGGAAGGAACAAATGCAGCAGAGGCCCCCACCTGCGGCTGTGACTGAGTCTCAGTGGAAACTGTGGGTGGGGGCACGCTGGGAGGCAGAGCAGCTTGCTGAGGTCTCGCAGCCTGGCGCTGGCAATCAGGGAAGCTACCCACCAGGGCACTGAGTAAAGCTCATGAGGAAGCTGCCTGCTGGGGTGCTGTTGGGACTTGCCGGAAAGCTGCTCTTGGGGTGCTAATGAAGCCTTCTGGGAAGTCATTTTCTGGGGTACCTTTGAGATCTGCTGGAAAGCAGCCCGGCATGCTGGTGGGCCTTGCCAGCATGTGCAGGCCGTCACTGACACTCGTTAGGGTGTGGCCCCACTGCACCGAAGCCCTGTGGACATCAAGGGCCAAGGACGCAGGGGAGGGAACCGTGTAGGAGTCAAGAAGACACGCCCCTTCCTTCTGTGACGTCTCCCCCGTTACCTCTCCTGGGAGACTGTGACGTCATGCTCCCTGGCAGAAGAGCAAGTCTGCATCGCTGGTCTCACCAAGCAGGGCGGTGAAGGGTGCATTTGGAACAAGAGGCGATGAGTGGATAACTGGGAGAAAAGGGCTCGTCAACCAAGAAGAAACCCCTTTGTTCTCTGCCTTTTATGTCTGAGATATAATTTCCTTTAAGTTCTTGGCTTTAATACTAAGACCGCTTTTCAGTATAATTTCAAAGTAGATTGACTTCATTGGAAATTCATATTTTCTTTTTTTAATGTTTCGAACTAATTTTAAGTCCAAGGCAAACATAAAGTATAAATACCTCTTTAGCTTATTCAGTATAAATACACGTTCTGATTGAGATGGAAAACACGTAATAGATACTCATAAATGTAAAACTGCAGTGGGTTCTGAGGTTTACCTTAAACTGCAGCTTATCAAAGCCAAGTATTCTAATTTAAAATTGAGTGGGACATGAGTCTTTTAAAGTGAAAATCCATGTGGAAGCTGGGTTCTTTCTTCTCCCTTGTTTTCTCATTCTTCCTCACTCACTATATATAGTCATGCTTTGATCCTTTTTATCATTATGGATAATTGAGTATTGATTCATGTAACAATGTACGTCTAAAATCCAGGGGATTTGGGATCATTGGCAAAAGAGAAGTTTTGACCCAGCTCCGATGGAGTTTGAACCCAAATAAAAAGACTCTTACTTCTCAGAGGAGAGAAAATCTGAGAAAATATATTTCATTTTCTTGAAGTCCGTTGATATTGGACTTCAGCCTCTGATTCTTGTGTATTTAACATAAAAATGCACATGTATATTATGAACATACCGGCCATGTTTTCTTAACCATGCTTGTTTAAAGCAGAGGATTCCGTTATTTAAAAAATGAGAAATTGAAGAGTAATATAGACTGTTGGTTTGGAATGCTCGGGGCTCACAGACCTACACATTTATGTACCTGTGAACTGGTTCAGGCACCTTCATTTTCTCTGTGCAGTCTCTGTTTTCAAGTTTCGTTTCCTAAAGTAGGGACTGCAAAAACAAACAAACAAACAAACAAAAAACAAAACAAAAAAACCCAGGGAGAAAAACCAACAATGAGCTATCAGCCGATAACTCATGCCTTTCTGTTCGCAGTTCACGACCTGTGGCCGCAAGCAGGGTTAATGTCATCGCAGGCTGACATATCTTTAGCTTGAGAAAGCTATTCTTGCATAGGTGGATCTGCTGACCAAGAAGGCAGAGCCTACATTACTAAGTCCCAAACAGAGGGATTGTGGGTTACCTTCCTTTAAGAATCCACTGTAGACTTGGGATTTTGAAGGAGGGTAGGAGCATGGAGTAGAAAGCAGAGCCGCTTTCCCATAAAACTTCACTTCTGTGATGCTGGTGATCCCAGAGAATTTCTGGGTGGAGGTGGCTTTGTTTTCCCCTTGGGAGATGTCGGGACTCAGGTGTGAAAATGTTTCTTCCTGGTTATGCTGTAGATTACAGGTAGGGTTGGGGCTGGATTTTAAGGCCCCTGAGTCCAGCCTGGGCTTCCTTTCACTGGGGGCTACCTGTTAAAGCATTTGCTTATGCTTTGGCTCCTGGTTTTGTTTTCCCTTTTAGGAGGGAGGTTTTGGTCATGCTCTGGGGTGATGGGAAGTATCCCATCTTGCTGCCGGGGCAGGCACTGTAGGAATGAATGATGTGTCGCATTTCTACTCATTCGATTATCTTCTTTCCCAGAGCAGTTTCGCAAATGAACATCGAATCTGTTTTTGTTTTTTAGAGGCAAAGAAAGAATCACAGCTGCTCCTTTGTTCCTAGATTTCTTGCCCAACTTCCTTTTCCCAGAACGATGTGTCCATGAAGTAAGGGGGAAGCAGGAGAGTCCACTTGACAGGGTCCCGATCGTCCTGGCAGGTGATGGATGGCCTGGTGACCGACAGTGAGCTGTCGGTAAACAGCTTTTCAGCTGTTTACTGTCATGGGGTTATAGAGAGAAAAAAAGAAAGTGTTGTGGGCATAGTCTCATTTAGGCGATTATTGGAGTGTCGCTAGGCTACTCTAGAAGTGGCCTTTATTAAAATGTGATTTTGTCTGTGATGGCTCTTAATGGGATATGTTCTGACCTCCAGTTAAGTGACAGCTTTCGGTCAAAAGCTAGGAACAGGCACAAATGACTTAGGAAGACGTGGGGCTGGTGTCTTTCTCTGAGGAACAGGCCGTTTCAAAACACTGGCTCCCAAACACACAATGGCTCCCAGTGGCTTCTGGAATTCCACTGTTAGAAACTGTTTTCTTCAAGTTTTGATAATCTCTAAAAGTCTCTTTAAAATTATAAATAACGACTTATTAGGAGCAGAGATGTTTTAAGTCGTTATCAACTATTTATATCAAGAGTATTCTCTTATGGACCCTGACTGTTCAAAACCAGACTGGGGCCTCAGAAAGTTTTGGGGAGCAGGAGAAGCAGAGAAAGCCTTGCTGAAAAGAGAAGAGTTTAGAATGTCCCCCGCTTTCCAATTTTGCTCGGGTCTGGCCTGTTCGTAGGATGTGTGTTCATGGCAGCTGGTGGGGAGAGCGCAGAGAACAAAAACAAACCAATTTTTCCAGGGTTCTGTCCTTTTGCCAGCCTGCCAAGTAGACAGATACTGTTGATGGATTTGACCATAACTTCTGGCTGCAGTGGCTCTCAGGACGTGTCTGGTCCTGTGTGGCCATCACGGTGGAGACGGAGGGAGTTTGGTGACGGGGGTGGCGGCAAGTCCAGACCTCTGCGTCTCGCCTGTGGCCACATTGTCTGGTCTTGCCACAGCACTGCAGGGTAGTCCCTCGCCTTCTCTGAGCCTTCGTTTCTCCGTGAGCAACTGAGCCATCGATGTTGCAAGGCTTGGACTGTGAGGAAGAGCAGAAGGACAGAAGGGTGCGATGTTCCAAATCTGATGTCAACCAAGGACTGACAAGTTCTGAAATTATGAGACGATGGGAACAATGTGAAGCTTCCGCTGGGGAGTCCAGCAGCTTTATAGGGCAGGGAAGCCAAGGCGAAAGGGAGAGCCCTACAGGGCCCAGCACGGATTTTAGGATTCTACTTTTATAGGTAAATTTGGGGCTCACTCACGGTGCTGGCTTGCAGATCCTCAAGACACCAATTCCTATATAGCTTATGCATGGCCACAGAGAAGCCGCCTGCCCTATCCTCCTGCCCTGTAGTTGCTGTCCGAGCCAGGATCCAGATGGAATCTTGTGCCTGTGAATCTTTATTCATGGGACTGTGTTGTTCCCTCGCTTAACTCCCCGTGTTTCACAATTCCCCGGGCTTGGCCTGTGAATGTGGCTGTGACGCATCACTCATGAGTTAATAGCTCAGTTGGTGCCCA
Source organism: Macroglossus sobrinus (assembly GCA_004027375.1). Lineage (NCBI taxonomy): Eukaryota > Metazoa > Chordata > Mammalia > Chiroptera > Pteropodidae > Macroglossus > Macroglossus sobrinus. The sequence continues at coordinate 15,920 of PVKZ01003547.1, forward strand.
GGGATGAGTAGTAGGTGGGCAGGGGTGGGGAGTGGGTAATCAGCCATACTGTCTGTCTGTCCGTGTTAGGGCTCCAGTGATCACCCCTTTAGGGAGTGTCCCACGTGGAGATGGCTACTTCCTTCACAAACTGGAGGGAAAAGCCGCATGTATATTTAGTTGTTGTTTCTGATGAGTGATTCTTGCTTCCTCGCTGCAGTGCTAGAAGCACATCCTTGCCGGTTAGCCAGCCCTTGTTTTGACTCTTCCCTTGGTAGCCCACTTATTTTGTAATCTGCGTTAAGATCATGGGTTCTGAAACTTGGTGAGACAGGGCCTTTGAGAGGGAGTGCTTTTGGCTGCACGGTATAAATGTGTTTCTCTTTAGAAGGGCAGGGGGCATTTGGATGGGACTCCTGGTATTATAGCCAGGCGTGGTAAAAACAGTGCCCAGAATTAGACATAAGCAAAGCAAATTACCCAGTACTGGGCCACCAGGGTCCAGTCTTGAACTTACAAATAGGTCACAGTCTAGAAAGATGTAGATATTTTGAGGGGCAACTTCAGGATAAAGTCTTCAGTAGAGGGGCAGGAAAAAAAATCTTCATTTTCCCAGAGTACAGGAAAGGAAGAAGTCTGCTCAGTGCAAAAATTCATCATTTCTCAGTCACATGAGGGAAGAATCGGTTACGACTCGGATTCTGCTGCTTCTCTCCGATGAGACAACTCTTCAGAGCAGGACTCGAGTTAGTTCTCCCCTCCCGGTCGGTGTGACCCTTCGTACAGCTCCTCCCAGTACCAGCATCATCCGGCCCATGAAGGCTGATGGTCCGTGTCCTGTAGAATGAAGATGAGGCCAGAGTGAGGAGCAGGCAGCTTGGGCAGCCAGGGCAGGGGCCGTCTCTTTCGTGCTGGTTTGGAGCCACAGCAAAGCTCTCTAAGGATGGATGCTGTTGCTATTTCTCGGTTTTGCTGCTGGTGGTGGGAAGATTAATGAGGACTCCATCTCTCCCAGTCCACACTGCATTCCGTCCATCTTATTCCATCCGCCGCCAAGTCCAGAGCATACATTCCTTCGTAGCCCACACCCTCTCATTTCAGTAAGAATCAATAAAACGCAGTGGGGGAATGGAGAGAAATCGGATCCTCTTTTCCTATTTAACCTTAAAAGAGCTGTTTCTACAGAAACCACTGGCATTGCTCTTTGGTCGATGGTGGCACGTCTTGGGTAAATGAATCGCAAGACTGTGTTTAACTGGACAACTGAGAAGTTGGGACATTCAGCAAAAACTCAGACTGGGCAAGAAAGGTTGTGTGAAAGTCTTTCCTTGGGTTTTCCACCACATCCTGCCCGTTCCCGGGTTTTCTGTGCTCCCACCCCAACACCACCAGCACCTCATCTACGAAATTAAATACCACGTTCGAGCTGGAAGGGACCCTTGAGAGAACCCAGCTCGACCGCACCGTTGCACGGATTTGCAGTCAGAGGGCCAGGGTGGTTGGAAGGCATATCCGAGGCTGCAGAGAGAAGCAGGGGCCAGTGAAGACCTGGGCCCAGGCTGCGCATGTGCCAGACAGGGGCTCCCGAACTGGCCTAGGCTCCAGATATCAAACGTGGTCCAACTTTCTTGCTGCCTGAGGACGGTGGGATACTGACTAGAAAAATTCATGAGCCGATGTCATCCGGATTTTGAGTTCAAGCCCGTGTTTAATGAAAATGCTTCGTTGTTGTTTTATTGTCGTCTTAGTGTGGTAGAAAGTTCTGGGATTTCCCGTCATTGGCTTTGATCTCAGTTTCCTCTAGAAGGAGGATTCAGGTTGAAGTACCTTTGAGGACCATCTCGGTGCTTCCTGTAGATGGCTGTTAAAAGTCTCCCATGCTGCCAGCTCCCCCACCTCCCCAGTGACTGTGGTCAAGAAGCGAGGCCTTAGCCCATATCTCCCATCAGCCCTCACTCAGGAGAAACAGGTTGACTGATTCTGACTGACTCTAGGATGTTGTCATAGCCTCCGGGGTGGCTCAGGCCCTTAGGACAGCCCTGGCTCGAAGCCGTGAGGCAGAACGCCCAGGACCCCATCCATCCATCAGAAAATGCCCAGTTACTCAGTCGTGCGCCTTGGCTGGAAGCTGTGTCCACTTCCCTCAGTGGCCTCAGTGAGGAACAGAACACGAGAAAGAGGCACCTGGCCTGGCATGCCCTGGGGGACGGCTCAGGGTGGGTTTGCTGGCCGGTCTGTCCACTCCTTCCTTGGAGAATGTCTGCTTCCTGGCGTCAGCCTGACCCTGTTTCTCACGCACCGCTAGAAGGCGGAGGAGGACTTGGGGAGCTTCCCTTCTAGTCTGTCTTTAAATATGAGTGTCGACTTCTTTCAATATCAGTTCTCTAAGTTTGTCAGTCAGAATTCGAGAGACCCACACTCACGGAACCTATGGTGATCTTCGTCTGGGTTCTGAGGTGCCACCTTGCCCTACGTTCCGTTATCCACATGGCAGCAGGCGTAATGTCCGGGACACCTATTTCGCCTTTCCAAATCCTAGTCATTCATCAAGGTCAACTCATATCCACTGACACAACTTTCTCTGAGGCAGCCATGAATTTATAATCAGGAACATATGATTTAATTATTTTTTTCCTCGTCGGCTGTATTGAAAGTTTCTCCAGAACAGGGGGAAAAGGTTGTGTGCTTTGATCTGACTTGTGGCTTCTGCGTGATAATGTGTGCTCGTACATTAAAGCACAATGATCAAGCACTGGGACCGGTTTCTCCTGGACTCGGCCTTGTTGTTTTACAGTTTATGGCCTATGGAATTGACTGCCGTATCATTCAGGGCACCCATATCCAGACCTTTGTGGTGCTGGGCTTCACTCCTGGCGAGCATCAGAACCTCTGTGCCTTAAACAAATCACAGATGCAAGGATCCCACCGACAGAATCAAAATCCCCAGGGGACCACGTCCGGGTATCTATATTAAAAAAATATTTCCTGAGCGTAATGGACAACTTTGGTGTTAAGAAAGCCTGGCGCATGACACAGGAAGGTCACCCCTGGATGGAACTGTGCCAAGAGAGGCATCCCAAGTCCACGCGGCGTTTACAGACCCAACAACAAAGGGGACACGCACACATCATGATGGCAAGACGGTGCGAGGATTGTGCCTGGGTGACCACGAGCAGGTTACGTACAAGATGAGGGCAGCCTCGGGTTAAAACACACTTGGAACAGGGACTCTCGAAAGCATTTTTTAAAACCCTCAGACATAATGACTTGGGCAAGTGAGGACCAAAAGGGAGCAGAAGCTCATCCAGAGAAGTGGAGAGACAAAGAGCAAAAGCAGGCAGGTGGCCGTCCGCGGAGTGCGGTTTCTGAGGTCCCACTGGCTTGACATTCCATCAGGAAAAACTCATTCCTCTGGCTTAAAACTATGTCTCCTGTTAAAATGGAAATACCTGTGAATCACATCTGACTGCGTGCATCACATCCTTACCTGAGAACACACTATGATGAGGTGTGAAGAAAGATCTGGAAAACATGGGTGGAAGAAGGGTGAGGCGCTTTTGCCAAAAGGGGAAACACACGTAGCAGGGCATCTTGTAGATGGCAGCCACTGTCGAAATAGTGCCAACTTGATTTGCTATCGTTTGAGAGAAAACCGCTCGAAACGAAGACGGACCGTTTCATATTTTATACTTACTCCCCCCGATTCCCTTGCCGGGGAGCTTCTTGGCTCACCCCGGCCTCTGCCGCTAGCTTTTGAACTGAGAAGAAAGCAGCAGGAGAGCAGCTGCGTCCCGGGCGGGGGGGACGGCCTCGTGGTCCAGGCTGGCCCCGACGAGCGAGGGCTCTGAATCCAGCCGAGGATTTTCCTCCGACGCGCTGTGTGGCCTCCAGCCAGTCTCCCGAATGATGTTAGTTTCCTTGTATGTCCAACCAAGACAAATACCTGGCTTCCCACCTCGCTGGGGCATCGTGAGCCTTCACTGCTGCCACTGTCATGAACGTTTGTCCAAAGACCGTCGGAAGAAAGGTTTCGAGACGTTTCAAGGCTACGTGTTTTTACTGTTCGCATTATCTTTATAATGTCGGAGCTTACGCGGCATTAGGTGGGAAGGGACATGCATCAGGAGGGTGGGAAAATGGGGACCAGGACTTGAGTCAGAGGAGCCGTGTTTGTAGTGGAAGAGAAACACAGGAGGGGGTTTGGGGTTGAGGTGTGAGGGAGAAAAAGCCTACAATTGGTACCAGATGCCATCAGAAGCTAACGATCTGACAAACACCGACTTTGTAAAACAAATTCCTTAAAAAGGAAGCAACTGGAAATATAAGCTAGTGAAAGAATTTGTAGCCGCTGCCCTAAAACCATTTCTCACTTCATAAACAGGTCTGGGTTGGGTGTTTTTTTTTTTTTTTTTTTGGTCTTGGTCTTATTTCATGCCACTTCTCTTCTCTTCTGGGCTCCCCCTGTCTCGCTCTCCCTCCCTCGCCGCCAGTGCCGGTCGGACTTCTCACGCCAGTAGTCATGGTAACCGTACTGAATGGAAACCATCCTGATGGAAGGAGCCTCGCTCAGAGTACTTCATTTTTGTCTTAGCGTGTGTGTGTCCTCAGCGGCAACGTGCTATTTCACATTAATTTCTCGGCAATAAGCTGACATAAACCACAACCGTTAATAACGCTGTGTTTTCCAGTCTTCTCTGCTGGACACGCTGGAGAATACTAGGTTTTGTGGATGTCGAGGGCTTGTAGCATCTATGGAACTTGGAGTCCTTTAGAATCACTAGTGAGGTGTTTCGATCTCATCCCATGAAGGATAGTTGGGGTTTGATCCCTTATCCAGACAGGTGGAGTAGAAACTCAGAGACAAGGTGCATTTCCTGTATTGCGTGTGTAATTGTCAGCGTTGAATGTGGGGAATTCCAACTGACAGTTAACACCCCTGGTCCCCCAACTCATCTTTCTTTCTCCATCAGACCCCAGGGAGCGGGTGAGGGAGACCACACTATCACAGGGAATAATCAGGGCTCAGAGGAGTAAAAAGTTCCCTCGCATCACTCAGCTCCAACCCTTCGTCCTCAACCTCATGAGCATAGGTAGGTAGATGGAGAAGTGAGAATGTCACCAACATAGGACTTTAGTCCTTTAGGTGTAAGAGCAGGGACAGCAAGTTTATCATAGTCAGATTAAATCCATCCTTTGAACCAATGCTTTTGAAGTCAATTCTCAATTATGTCAAGGCAGAATGTACATATTCGATGACATTTTATTGTTCTCAGCTCTTTTGATGAAGACTCTGACCAAATTCAAGATGACAAAATTCACAGTAGTCAGTTTGCCTAATATTTAGCATCCCTGGTACCAACATCATGAGCCAAAAAATACCAGAAAAGATCTGGATGGTCCCTCCCGCTAGGCTCTGAGTTCCGTAAGGGCCTGGTTCGTGTCAGACTCCCAGTGCTCAGACCAGCGCTTTGCCGATGGGGTGCGCAGTAAATGGTTATTAATGAATATGCATGAGCAGGGCAAGGTGGCTGAATCATTTTGTCTGATAATGATGTGTTTCAGGTCCTCATCTGCCACTACAAAATTGAACAAATTTCCCATTTTGATAGCCATAGACTTACTTTGCTGTCTATAATACAAGCACATTTAATTCAACTAACTTTCATTGTCTCAACTCCAGCAAGGTATATGGTAAATGTAAAAGTGAGTAAGAATCTGTCCTCAAGAAGTTTGTAATCTAGTTGGGAGATTCAGCATTTAGGAAAAAAATAATCGTTCTCTTTGGTTTAAAGGAACATTCCCGATGGAGCTGCAAGGTCTTTGCTGTTGCCTGTTGGTCCTGAGTCAGTCTAAGCTGCATCTGTTTCTGTCCTTCCCAGCTGTGTCCACCGGCCCTGTGGGGCGCAGGGCAGCTGTGCCCCACTGCTGCTTGATCATGCGGAAGTGGTGAACTGTACCTCTGATGGCCCAGGTCACATGGAGTGCGCTATCACCTGTCAAAAGGGATTTGCCCTTCAGGCCAGCAGTGGGCAGTACCTCAGGCCCTTGCAGGTGAGTTGGAAACCCTTGGTCATAGGGACCTCACTCCTGGGAGGGGAGGTACTCATGTTCCTCTTCCTGGCCCAGTGGGGGAAGGGCAGGGGTTTTTAAATCACTTGAAAGGAAACATGAGGATGCTAATGAAGGAGGAGGAGCATGGTCTCATAGAAATGCAAGGTATATAAGAGCCTGCACAGAATCTGTCACCTAGGATGTCAGTTTCCCTCCAGGTGGGCAGTAGATAGGGATGCTTATTCCATTCTCCCTCGTCCTTGTCTTCCCTTCAGAAATTATGGTCCCTGCTTTTGTCTTGAAGATAAGAATGCCATAGTTTAGCCTCGCCCCCAGTTTGCAGACAAGATAGGTTGCGGTCAGTTATCTGTGGTTCGTTGTCTGATCCCCCAGCCCTTCTTATAAGAAGTCTGGAGAGAGAGAGCCAGGTTTTCTTCTCTCTGTTATCGAGATGGGCAATATATTGTGATTCTAGCTTCAAATAAATTGTCTATATTTCTATAAGCTGCCACAGGACCATTTTCAGGGTTCCAAGGGGATTTGGAGGTGGAAGAAAATATTAATTAAGAGCATGGCTCAGGAGACAGACCTGGAAAGAAATTTTGGCTCCACGTAGTTGGTGTGTAATTTTAGGTAAAAACACATAAGCAACAGACACTAACCTCTTTATGTTTGTTTCCACATTTGTAAGATAATTAGAAGTATTTATGTCATTTGAGTTATTATGATGACTAACTGGAAATAATTTAAAAGCTTCTAGCAAATTGATAGGCATGCATTGCTCTGTTAAGCTGCCATCATTGAGCATGATGATGTCTTCTCAGTTCAAGCTTGTGTTTTTTACCTTTCCTTCAGAGGGCTTTCTGTAGTCCACAGAGCATTTTAGCCTGAAGTCAACCGTTAGAGAGCATGGACGTAGTGTGAGATAGAGAAAGGGCCCAGCAGACAAGAGCTGACACTGGAGAGGAGATCAGGAAGACGTGGCATGATGAGGAAGGAGTGGGCGCATGATTGCTAGTCGGGTATCAATGGTTTGGAAGATTGAAACATTTTTTTCATTTTGTACCAGTTGACTGCATGGCGGGTTGTGGGTCCATGGGAGAATTTCAGTTGATCAGAGATGATCAGAATTTAAAGGTACAATCTTTGGTTTCCAATGGTTAAGATCCTGCATAGGGACAAACAGTTTTACTATAGCTTGAGGCATCCTTGGTGTACGATGCTTTGGTCAAAAATAAATATTCTTATCACCGACCCATGCTTAACCCAGCTTCAGTTGCACTAGAAAAGAGATAGAAAAACAATTTTAAAAAGCACCAAAAAAAAAATATGTAGGGACCAAATACATTTGTGTGATTGGTCAAGAAGGGGAGAGAAGGAAGGGCAGTGTTCGCAATGCGTTAAAATCAGGAGCAAGTTCAAGACAACATGGACAGTGTTGAATGAAGCTGCAGGAAAACTGGGAACCCAGACCGAGTTTGGGAGCCATCTCCGTGGTGTGAGCTGGGCTCCAGGCCGTGCGAGTGGGCCGGGGCAGGGTCTGGGCTGGCGGGAGGTAGGTGGGAGCACGCCCTTCCCAGCCACGTGGTGCACTCAGCTCCCCGGTGGCCGTGCCCAGCACCTGAGGCCGGCCCCACGAAGGAAATGGTACAGCCCCAGCTCGCGATCACAAGACAGGGAGGATGTTTGCTTTGTGTTGACACGAGAACTGAAACTAAACAGAACAACGTGTCTGGCTCTGCATGGCGTCCACTGGCAGGCCACACGGAAACATCGGAGCCGGGAGGAGTGGCCGCGTGAGTGGGCGTCAGGGCGACAGGTGCTGTCGGCAGTCGCTTCACTGCTGGCTTTGGTGGCCGTGGTGTCCGGCGGGGTGGCTGCCTGGGCCACAGAATCGTCACCCCCCTGCCTGCCCCCTCTGTATTTTTTATGTATTTGTATTTTTTTCCTTTTGGTCCCTGTTTCCTACTTCTTTCACTTTATCGTTTGCATCCTTTGTTTGCCTTCTCTCAGAGCATCGTGGGACGGGGCAGGACGCGAAAGCCTCTCTCCTGCATTTTGCTTCTGTTCTTCCTTCTCTCCCTCCGTGTCTCTTTCTCCTCCTTTGTATTCTTCCCCATTCGGGCGTTTTCTGAACCACAGTTTCAGCCTGTGCTTGGCTCTGCTGGTAGATTATGAGCTCCTTAAGGGCGCCCTGTTTATCCAAACCTAATGCAGAGCCTGAACCTTCTAGGTGCTCAGTGTATGCTTCATTCGCTTAGTGGTGATGAACCCCGGCTGCCCTACAGAATGACAGGCGCGGGGAAATGACTGCGACCTCTCACATGTAGCCACCGGGGTTGAAAGGTGCCTCGTATGCATTAATTCGCAGCTCTTCTTAGGTGCTAGTCTCAGTGGAGGTGATTCTGCTCGGTACCTTTATCAGCTGGCTTATCAGAAAGTCCCATCAAGAAACAGATGACATGCTCAAGAGTGGGCAATCAGAGAGAATTTAGTGAAGGGATTCCTTAGAAAGCTGGTGACAGGATAAAGGGAAATTACCGAAGATGGCAGCACAGGACCCCGAGGGGCAGGGGCTCTGCTGTCCACCCTGGGCCAGGAACATTGACTGTGGGGAGCAGCAGAGAGCCCGGAGGGGGAGAGCACGGGGTGAGGGGAGGACACAGAGTGGAAGGGCCGCCAAGGGAGGGCCCCAGTCTGAGGCAAGCCCCGAGGGAGGGAGCAGAGAGGATGAGCGCCTGGCCTCTTTCCTCGCTCCCTCTCCAATGTCTGGTTGTCCTGGATGCTGAGCCCAAGCTCAGGTCAGGGGCATGAAATCCGCAGAGGCTGGAGTCCCTGGGCACAGAGAAGGGTGGGGAGGGGTGGCCAGCCAGTGTGCGGGTGCGCGCGGAGGGCATACCTGGGCGTCCAGAGACTGTCCATCGAGACAGTAAGGCGTAGGGAGAGAGAAAGGAAGAATCATTTTTATCCGTCTTGAGGGTTTGCACAAATAGTCAGCAGGAAGGTATTTTGATAAGCCTTTTTACGTGACCTTGACAGAGGACAATTTTCCATTCACAGAAGGACATTCTGCTCACGTGCTCCTCTGGGCACTGGGACCGGGCAGTGAGCTGCATGGCTGTTGACTGCGGTGTCCCCCACCCGTCCTTGGTGAACTATGCCACCTTCTCCTGCGCGGAGGGGACAGGCTTTCTGAAACGCTGCGCCATCTCCTGTGTCCCACCAGCCAAGCTTCAAGGTACTGTGTGGCCAGCGGGACCCGCGTGCAGTTCCTTCCGTGCTCCCCTCTCTGGGGTTACTTTGGGGACCTTTCCTTTACCCCGGTCCCCTCCCCCTTTGCCCTTCTGTACCACCCTCTTCTGATGACACCAGCAGAGTCCCGAAGGGTGACACCGTTCTTTGTCCCGACTACCTGGAAGGGTGCTCTGCTCAGAGTGTCATCAGTGAGAGAGATGAAGGTTTTCTCAGTTTTTACTCAAATCGTGTGCCCTCTGGAGTGAAGCCAACTAACAACAGTTTCCTGACGGTGATAATAATAAAGACACACATCGTCACACACGTTTTAAATGACTATTTACAGCCATCCTATGGGTTGGGTGCTTTTAGTTCTGTTTTCTAGCAAGGGGACAGTTATAAGATTTGTGTACCTGGCCCTTCTGCTCACGCACGAAGATGGCAGGGAGACATCTGCTCTGACCGGCCTACCACCCTGCCGTGACCTCTCCCCAGACCTCAGTGGCCTCACGATGGCTCCTTACGGATGCAGCTTCCTGCGCCCCATGCAGACGAGTTGGGATTCAGAAGGTCTGGGGTGGGCTGGGGACGTGACTGGAGTGAGTCCATGGACTGCAACATGGAGAAACTGCGGATCGTACTAGGCCCGAGGCGGGTGTGTCAGCCCCAAGCTCCTGGCCAGACTGCCTGGGTTCAGTCCTCACCGCTTCCTAGTTTGAGCAAGTCACCCAGACCCAGCTTCCTCAGCCGCAAAGCAGGGGAGGTGACGGTGTCTGTTTTATAGGGTCGTTTGAAGTTTACACAAGCTAATATGTGTCAAGTGCTTAAAACAGTGCCTGCCACATAATACGCACTGTCAAAGGGCAAACTGTTATTATTATAATGCTTCCCGTGACGCTGTCACCGCTATCGTTCTGTCATTTGTAGTTAAGAAAGCGAGGTAATGATTTGATTATCAGCCCTTTCTTCATCGATGTCAAGAAATAGTCATCTGACCTCCGTTCTGTATATAGGTCGGAGGTTCTATGACAAAAAGTGTAAGATGAACATTTGATCTGAGATTTTAGAGAATTGCCGAGCAGAGAATAATGCGCTTCCTAAGAAAGCCAGTGTGTTGGCAGGTTTGGGCCCTCTCTGCTGTCCTTACATCCATGGTCCCTGTTCTGAGCCTCCTGCACTTCTCTTTCTTGGAGTCAGGACTGAGCCCGTGGCTGACCTGCCTGGACGACGGGCTCTGGTCGTTCCCCGAAGCCTACTGCAAGCTGGAGTGCGACGCGCCCCCCGCGGTCCCCAATGCCAGCCTGCTCCTGCCACACTGCCTCCGGGGCCACCACGACGTGGGCTCCGTCTGCAGATACGAGTGCAAGCCCGGCCACTACGTGCTGCAGGGCGCGGGGCGTCCACTAAGGAGGTGAGCTGGCTTGTCGCTGGGCTTGGCGGGTCGCTCTGCACGCGTACGCTTACTTGCTCCTGTTCCCTCTTCGCAAATCCTGGATCGTTGTTCTGAGAACAAGCTTCAGACCTTCGTCTGCTAATTGTTGTGTGTGTTTGGTTTTCCGTACAATCTCTTTTCACCTGCACAGGTGTGTTCCCAAGTCATGACAGGTAGGGTGACCTACTGTGCTTGCGGTAAAGATGCTCTTTCCTGCGGGAGGCCCCACGCGGTCTCCCTTAGGGGCTTTTTAAAGGGATCACCACTCTAATTATCATTTGCTTTTAAGGGAAGTGGTAAGAGCTTTCCGAGTGTTATGTGTGTCACCTGCCTCCAGCTGTGTGCGGGACACCCTCTTCCGGACAGCTGGGGACTTACGATTGTTCAGACACTTGTTAGTTGTGTGATGCTGCCTCAGTTTCCTCATCCGTTAAATGAGGATAAAAATAATAATATCTACCTGACAGGCTAATGTGGAGACTAAAGAAATTCACACGTATCAAGCATAAGATTCAGTCAATTTATTTGTAAAGCATAGAACTCACAATGTGTTAGCTGTTGGTATTGTCCTTACAGTCCCTGCTTTCTTCTTCCCAGGCCTTTGTGTACACGCTCCTGGGCCTGGACGTGGGGGCGCCTTCCTTCTGCAGGCGCGGTGGGTCAGAAAGCATGAACACTCTGAGTGTGTTTCAGGGGACGGGCTCTGAGGACGGTCACGCTGGAGTGACCTCAGGCAGGGTCCTGAACCCTCTGGGTCTCGGTCTCCTTCGTGGGGGGAGCACAGTGCCCCCCTCAGTGCTGGGCCGAGGAGTGGATGCGCTAACACGTAACCGGCCTAGTGCCCGCCTTGTACCAGCGGCTCACTAAACAGTCTCAGAAAAAGAATCTTTTTCTGAACAAATGAAAAGCTTTCAGGAAAAGAAACTCTTTGTACTCAGTGAATAGTAGCTATTCCTTCCCTGCCATAAATTACATCAGAACAAGAGAAAATCAAATTCATTTCCTACCCAGACTGATTCAAAGTCTGACCGCAGTAGGTATCTTTTTTTCGATTTTTTTTTTTAACTAACAAGATCCCACACATGATTTACCAGTGATGCCAGAGGATACGAACCTCACTTGCAAGCTAGGATTCCCTAAGGGAGCAGAAGGAAATCTGAAGACCTCCTCTCCGGCTCACACACGCGCCCTTCTTCAGGCCATACCCAGCCATGGACACATGGGTCAGATTGAGTCTGGCTTCACCCGGAGCCTCCCACTCCAGGAAAGGCCCGGAAGAACATATGAGAGGAGGGGAGGGGCCAGCCCCCTCCTCACCCCCGCAGCCCAAGGGAGGGTCAGGCTGATGACAACATGAATGATACCGATGAGAAATGCAGAGGAGGCAGCACCCTGTTTCAGTGGACTTCAGCGGGGACAGCCCACAGGTTTTTGACAACCAGAAGCGCATTTGCATGTGATTTGCATAGGGGCTAGATCAATTTGCATATCACTAGTGGACAGGCGGGGAGGGAGCTGGTCCTGTTTACGTGAGAATGGTACTTCAGCCAGCCTGAAGGCTGCTTTCCCCCTCTGTCTTCTCGCCTCCCTGTTCACACACCTGTGCCCGTCTCAGGTGTCTGCGGAGCCGTGCGGTGAAGAATAACTGAGGGGGAGAGAACAGTCCCAGGAGCAGGAAGGATTAGGGGCGAAGGGATTATTTCCTGAGCCCAGGGAGACCCACTCTCCCCCCCGGAACTGTGGGCTCCCCTCGCCCTGCATCTCCACCCCGGGCAGGCCACACCAGGCCCATTCAGCGGCAGGACTTTCCTGGTTGAGAAACCTGGAGACTTGCATCAGAACGTCAGTGTCGGTTTGGGCTTAAACATTTACATTTGCAAGCACCACGTTGAGGAGAGATGAGGTTATTTACCTCACTGTGTAAACGGATTTAAATCTCAGTTTATACCTGTTTACATAGCAGGCGGCGGGCTGGTCATCAGGAGTTTGCAAGTGGGGCGTGAATCACTGTCGTTTGCCACCGTGTTTACGCAGTGAACTATGTCAGCTTTGTTCCTTGCTTGGCGGGAAGAGCCCGGAGTTGTACAGATGGGGCCCTCAGCTTCTTTCTAGGACACGCAGGCGGGAGGGGAGGAAATTGAGAAACACAGGCAGGGCGATTCAGACCGCCTGGGCACATGCTCACGTTATGCAGGTCCACGGGGAGTGGAAAAACCCACCCGGCGGTCGGATTCGTGGCTCGGTGCTTTGCATGGCCCTGAACAGCGTACTTCATCCCGTGTATCTCGTGTGCATCCCCGGTGCGAGGGGGAGTGGTGATCTCTACCCAACAGTGTTGTTTAGAAGCTGAAAGTAGATAACACACTGAAAGCATTTTATAAACTATGAAGTTTAATACGTGTCCCGGGTATTATTTTTCGTTCATGTCTTTTTAAAAGCAGGAAATGGCTACCACAATAACAGTCAGGTACCTCGCCTTTCTGCTTCTTCCCAACTCTATTGACCTTTGTTTCAAGAGAACAGAAACGTAGGTCCTGGACCTGACTTTTCTCTTCCGTCAGCCTGTCTACGCTCTGTCCCATCTGACTTAGGGATGGCCGGGAGGGCAGAGCTGCAGCTGGCACACTCGTCACCTGCATGCTCTGTGCCAGTCTCTGCGCTGGGAGTGAAGGCGCACACACGAGGAGCCAGACCTCACTGAGGCTCTGGTCCCAAGGAGAGCACAGCCTCCATGCCCCCTCTCCCACGAGTGTTATTTCTTCTAGAAGCATAGCGTGGAAGGGGACACGGACACAGGTGGGTGCTTTCTCCTGACCCGGGGATCCTTGCCCCTCTCCCTGCAATCTGAGGGTGGCTCTGCCCACACGGAAAAGAATCCCTGAGGACAGGGAAATGCAAGGGCTAAGTGCTAGGATAAGGACTCTGACCTTGAGAGCATGGCTGGAGTCAGCATGACCCAAGTGCCGTGGATTCCCCGGGGGAACACTGAGGAGGGTAAATGGATGTTGGGGGCAAGAAAATCAATGGAACAAAAATAAATGGCCATTGTCTAGTGCACCCATACAGTGCTACAGCCATCAGTGCTAAGTGGGGACAAGCAGTACAATAATAATACATTTCAGTATATTGCTCTCCCCTATGACAGATGAGGAAACTGAGACCCAGTGTTGTCAAGTAGCCTTCACATGATTACTCGGCCAATACATGGTGTTAAAACCATTCTGACTCCATGCCTCGGCTAACAAGACTTTCAGGATTGAGCAAATTACTTCATTTCTCTGGGACATTTTTTCCCACATCTATAAAAGAAGGAAAAACTCTTGAGTGACTTCCAGCTTTAAATGTCTATATTTTATTTTCCGTCTCAAAAGAAGCAATGGGAAGAGTTAACACGTTTGTCTAACAGCACTGAGAGAAGCGAAGCATAGCAATTCGTGACCACCAGGCGGTGAGAAAGAAGCAGTGATGTATTATAAACACAGATACCACACAGGCACAGTCTTAGTGGGTGATGCTTAACGTTACACATGGAGAACTTCCGGTCTGAATGGATGAGGTTTTATTTTCTTCCTCTCGATGGGTTTCAGTCAGTTGTTCTCTACTCACGCCCAAGAGGACTGGATCTAGGTCTTCCATGAAGACAGGATTTGGGAACATTTTAAAGATTTCTAGAACTGCGTTTAATGATTAAGCTCTTTCCTAAAACTTCTAAAGAGGACGCCTTAGTCACATTACTAAGAGAGGTTTCCTTAGTCCGAGAATGATCTCTTGGCTCAGTGGTTAAGGACACACATTCTGGGTCAGTGAGAGTTAAATTTGAATCCCAGCTTTGCTATTTATTACCCTTTGACCTCGGGCAAGTTACTAATCTGTATTGATCATTTGTGAAATGGCGATAATAGGAAATGGGAGTACATATAGATTTTTGTAAGGATTTAATGAGATAATAGAAATAAACAACCAAGCACAGTTTTTAGTCATATTATGCTTCCAGTCATCAGTAGCCACTTTTTATTTATATCATTATCATTATCAATAGCAGCAGCAGCATTTCTACCCTCACAAAAATTATTTTTAGAGAGAAAGCAGAACCAGTCAGGAGAAGAGCAAAAATAAAAGCGTCATGAACAGAGAGAATGACAATAATGTCTTCTGTAGGGAATGAACTTGATTGTGCTTGGGATTCTCAGTCTGAGGAGGATGGAGAGCATTAGGGAAGGTGACTGGGATGAGGCCAGAGGAAGTGGGCTCAGATCATGCAGGAGCTCATCGTGAGGAGTGAGAAAGCGTGGATTGTGTTTTTCATGCAACAGGAGGCCATCAGAATGTTCTAAATGGGAAAATGACAAGATCTAATATTTTTATAAAACATCCCTCTGACTGGTGTCTGCTGATGGGGTTGGAAGGGATCCGGAGAAGTGGGGTGTCCAGTTAGGGGGTGAGAGATGCACACTCGTGGGCTAGCACTCGTGGCAGTGGAGATGCTTGAGGCATGGGGACAAATTCCAGAGATATCTGGGATGTAAAACATGCTGGTACGTGAATAAGATCAGATGGGAGATTGGGGAAAAAGGTAAGATTGAGAGAAAGAGTAGAATCAAGGATACCTCCTAAGTCTCAGATCTAAGCAACAGAGTCGATGATGCTATCGATTACTAACCTGCTAAGATGCTATCGATTGCTAAGATGATTGAGGAAGAGCCTGTGTGGAGACAGGGACTCAGGAACCCAGCTAACAGTGGCTTTGAGGATGAAGTGATAGAGACATATTTCTCTGCACAATTGCCTAGCACTTAAGTGCTCCGTATTATTGTTATTCTGCTGTTGTAATTATTCACAAGAGGCTACTACTCCCATCGGAGACACCAGATGCCCTCCATCAGTAAAGACACGTTCATTCTCTCAGAATCAACAATCGTACTTTTATTGTCTCTAATGGAAAATAGATTTTACTTTTGAAACCTCTGCAGTGGTGATAGAAAGATGGGGTAGAGGCATGTGTGCCTCAAGCAACATCGATCAAACTTTCAGCCAAGTTTTGATTACAAGATCTTTTTTGTTCTGGCACTGATATAAGAAGCAGAAAAAGCACAGCTGGATTTTCAGCACTAGGTGGATACCACAAGTTCCAGAAATTGGAAAAAGCATCTTCTCATTTGGAAATTGTGGTGATTTGTCTGGAGTAGTTAGAGGGAAAATAAATATAAACCTTCTTCTGCCCCGACACCTCCTGAGGCCATCTGCACAGTAAGTCTCCGGCTGTCGCTGTCCAGTTTGGTCCTTGCAAATCATCCAGCCTTTCGGATCAGAGTTGTTAGGTGGGCGGGTGGTTTTGCTCTCTGATTTCTAAACCTATAGCTTGCATAGGAAAGTAGCATAGGTTTTATTGGTTTGCCAACCCGGCTACATGTGAAGACGGCTGGTGAGTTTAAAAATACAGAATGCTAGGCCAGCCCAGGAGGTTTGTTCTGTATGCCTGTCAATCTGGGTTTTTGAAAATGGCTTCTACATCGTCAATCTACAAATGTCCTCTGGAAACCATTGCTGTAATGGTCAGGGTGTCATATCATGATTCAGAACTCTGAATTCTAGTCTTGCTTTTGCCAGTGACTTGCTTGCTTTGTGGCATTGGGCAAGTCACCTCACAGTTATATTTTTATTATTGTTATTTATTATTTTTTTGTCTTTTAAAAACTAAATTAATTTTTTTTCTTTTTTTAAAAATTGTTAATTGGGGTAACATTGGTTAATACAATTATATAATTTTCAGGTGTACATTATCATCTGACATCTGTGTATTCTATTGTGTGTTCACCACCCAAAGTCCAGTTTCCTTCAGCTACCATATATTTGATTCCCTTTACCCACTTCATCCTCCTCTTACTCCCCTATATTTGACCCCCTTTACCCCATCTACCTCTCTCCTCCTCTCCCATCCCACTAGTAACCACTCGTCTATAGTCCATGTCCATGAGTCTCTGTTTGTCCTGATCATTTGTTGCTTTTAGGTTTATATCCCACATATAAGTGATATCATGTGATTTTCAACTTTTTCTGTCTGGGTTATTTCACTTAGCATGATTATCTCGAGGTCCATCCATGTTGTTGCAAATGGCAGTATTTCATCTTTTCTTATGGCTGAGTAATATTTCACTGTATATATGTACCACAGCTTCTTTGGCCAATCATCTATCGTAGGACACTTTGGTTGCTTCCATGTCCTGGCCACTGTGAATAATGCAGCTATGAACATCAGTGTGCAAGTATCTTTATAGATATGAGATTTCAAGTCTTTGGGGTAAATACCCAGTGGAGGGATTGCTGGATCATATGGTAGATCAATCCTTAGTTTTTTGAGGAAACTCCATACTGTTTTCCATAGTGGTCGTACCAATTTGCAGTCCCACCAGAAGTGTATGAGGGTCCTTTTTTCTCCGCATCCTCTCCAGCATTTATTACTTGTCCTATTGATTATAGCTATTCTAACAAGTGTGAGATGCTATCTCATTGTGGTTCTGATTTTTATTTCCCTAATAGCTAGCGATGGTGAGCATCTTTCATATATTTGTTGGCCATTTGTATGTCCTCTGAGGAGAAATGTCTGTTGAGGTCCTCTGTCAATTTTTTGATTGGATCGTTTTTTTGTGTGTTGCTATTGAGTCATATGAGTTTTTTGTATATTTTGGATATTAGGCCCTTATCGGAGGTATTCCTTGCAAATATATTTTCCTATTCGGATGGTTGACTCTTTACCTTGATGATGGTTTCTTTTGTTGGGCAGAGATTTTTAGTTTGATGTAGACCCTTCATTTATTTTTGTTTTTACTTTCCTTGCCTTTGAGGTCAAATTTATAAAATCCTCTTTAAGTCCAAGGTCCTTGAGTTTCACCTCATAGTTATTAATGTACAGTTTCCCACCTGCAAATCGAGTGTCGAGCCTTCCTTACTCCCCTCGCATGAAGAAAACTTAGGAAGCTGATAGTGAGTAGAGCGATTCACGTGAAAGGCGTTTGGACCAGACTCTCAGAGAAGTCTCAGGATCCCTCGTGAGGACCTGCCTGTGTGCACTGGTCTGGCATCCCATGCCATCATTCTTTGAAATGTCAGCTGATTCACTTCATGACTTCAGAGTGAACTCGGCTCTTAATTCATACACTTTATGCAAAGGAGTTGGACCATTGTGAATAAATCAGTTTTATTTTTCATCAATGATTTTAAAAGGACCAGAGGTCAGTCCTCAATGTCACCAAACTAGAAGTGGCTTCTGTGACCCCACTGGAGGTCAAAGCCCTGTCACTGTAATGGGCCTCAGTCCCTTTCATGGGCCCTCGGTGGAAACCAGATTTCCTAGAGATGGGAGGAATCCAGGACACTTTGAACTCCTGCCACGATCACAGTCCCTTTTAGAGCAGAGTGAACAGAACCAGCCCGTGGCCTCCAAGTGCCAGGCTCCATACCATGGGATCTCAAGGTCGGCGCCATAAGCAGGGGTTGACAGGCAGCGACATGGAGCTAGCGAGACAGCCCTTGCTGTTGGGCCTGAGAAAAGGATGCTTGGAGAGGGGTCTGAAGCTGGACCTGAAGGACGTCACCTGATGGAGTGACGTGCAGAGCTGTGAGAGGCTTGTGGGGAGATGGCCATGGGAAGCCATCCCCGCAAGACGCAGCTGCGGGGAGGATCTGTGAGGCTGAGCGGGCATAGGAACCCCCGAAGAAAGGGAACAGGACTTACTAGGGAGTCAGGGCTCTCCCCACGCCTCCTCGCTCCTGCCCGGAGTGCTCCTATAGGGTGCAGGGGCTCCAATGCACATCGTGCTGCTTTCCTTTCTGCCTCCCAGCATCCCCCTGCACTCCTGTGTTTCACTGATGCCGCTGATGGTCTGCAGAGCAGATCCTGTCATGATGTCTGGGTACCACCCGCACCACCCCACTTACTCTTCACTGCCCAGATTCGGTCTGCCTGCCCTCACCCTGAAGATATTAAACTGGCGAGGAACTGCACGAAGCGGGCATTCTTGAATGTCTCTTGACTCTGGGCAAGAAAAGGGCCAACTGTTTCCACGGTGGAAGCGTTCCAACCGGTTCAGAGAAAAATACCACGCGAAGTCAAACTACGATCGTCCTGGCCGAGCGAGCGTCTTCCTTTATGACCGGGCTGACATGCACGGTTTTACGGCCTCGCCTGTCCCCGCTGTCAGTGGTATTGCCTGCACCCTCCAGCTGGGGGCTGTCAGTTCAGAGGAGGAGGGGGCAGGGTGCGGGGAGGACCTCATCCGTGGGAGGGGTAGGAAGAGGAGAGTCCCTGGGCGGATATGAACTCTGTAGTGAGAACAAGGAGTAAAAGGCCCTGTCCGGGAGAGGGACAAAAGGAGCTTCCTTAGAGTCAAACGACAGCAAACCTGTCATTGCAAAAGCATTTGGGAAGAAGTTTTAAAACGACGTCTTCCGTTAGGGAAAGAAGCCGTATACTAACGAGGACACAGTATGTGTTTCATTTACATAAAGTTCAAGAACGGGCAAAACTCGTCTATATGGATGGACGAGGAAGTCAGAATAGTGTGGGTCATGGGGGTGTGGGGAGCTTTAACTGGGAGGAGCACCACTGGGAGCTTTGGGGGTGCATGGGGAGCTTTGGGGGTATGCTGGGAGTTACAAGGGTACACAGGAAGCTTTAGGAGTACACAGGAGCTTTGGGGTGCACAGAGAGCTTCAGGGGTACACAAGGAGCTTGAGGGGGCAGACATGCTCTGTGTCTGGATCTGAGTGATGATTGCTTAGGTGTGCTCACATGTAAAAGTTCTTCGAGCTGTACGCTAAGATTTGTGTCATGTTGTGTATATAGTTTATTACTCAATACAAAACATTTACATGAGTCTTCTGTGTTTGCTGCACTCACAGAGGTGGCGTCAGGGTAAAGGGCATCTGGGATGCCCAGTAGGAAGAGATGCTGTTAACATGACCAGTGGACTGTAGAGCGTGTAAGGGGCGGTTAAACCTGGCATAGCGGGAGACCTCTGGCTTCGGCAGCGGTTACCCCAGGTCCAGGCCCCGCCTGCAGCTCTTACCGTGCATACCTGAGCTGCCCTCCTGTCTCTCTCAAGCTCGATTTCCTTCTTGGAAATGTGGGTCTTGATATTTATCTTTAACTGTTGTTTGGGAGAGCTGATGAGATTCTGTAGGTATCTTGCCAGATACCTGAAATATAGCTCAAAAGTAGTATTTATTATTAACAGATAATAGATATATGTCCACATGAACAATGATGCTAAAGATTGCAGTCTTAAAATCACATTTCTGTCCTAAAATATTCATGGGAATAAAGGTACGAATGAAGATTTAATAATAAACACCCCATGTGTTTCAAAGTGGATTGCTCAAGTATGTCAGACTATTAAAATTTATTTAAATTATTTGGAATCACATACATTCTGTGCTGTAGAATCTTGAGCAAATTCACATCTCTGAGTATGTTTTTTTATAAAATGGGAATAACCATAGCCTTTCATTAGGCCTATTTTGATGATTCAGTTTGTTAAAATACATATTATGCTCTACAATGTGAATTTTGCTTCAAAGATTCAATTTGGCAAATATTTAATTAATGCCTGACATAAGCCAGACATTATTTTGTTTCTTATGAATTGAAAAACAAGAATAAGATATAATCCTTGAATTCAGAAAACTTCCAAACTAGCGGGAAAGTAAGCCATGTGCACATTTATAAAACAATGTCATAAATGCTGTATTGGTATAAAATTAGAATCCTGGAGAAAGACACAAGAGGCACTGTATAACAGTCTAGTCAATTACAAGTGTGTAGATGATAGGTATATGTAAATTTACAAAGGGCATCGAGATAATGGAAAATAGCGATGTAAGGCCCCCATGTGGCTGAGTCAACGGCCAAAGGGTTATTTCTGTTTGGGAATTATCAGCTTAACTGTACCCAGGAAAGTGTGGACTCAGAGACGGATTCATTGAGACAGCAGGATGGAAAGCCCCTTCAGACGGGCGGTGAGTGAGAAGGGGCGTGGACCGGAACTCGAAGTGGCAAGACCTGATGCTGTTGATAAGCGTCCACCTCCCGTGCAGTCTCCCTGGTTGGAGGCCACGTCCGTCCACGGGCAGGAAGGCGAGGCCTCCAGGACGGGGTTGAGTCATGTCTACATTGGGAATCTGATGAAAGCGAGGAACACTTTCCAAGGAAAAATATGGAATCGTAAACAAACCAAGTGGTCACGGTGGTCTCTGGCGAGGCTCTTGCCCTTCTGAAGTGTGGGGTAAAACTTCTGTTTTAAAAGGAGATTTGTGCTAGGGAACCTTCTCCCCCATCTGGAGAACCAGTAAATATTGGTGGCTTCATCACTTACATCACCATATGAACAGCGACGATTCTCAGATCCCCTCTGGTAGTCCCTGCGTGTATGATCACCTTCTCCGTACTCCGTACTGCCTGGCACTTAGGTGCGAGACTCCTCTGAGATGAAAGGCTTGAAGAAAACCCAGCTGTAAACTAAACCCTCCACTTGTATTCACCAATCTCTCCAGAGAGTAATATATACAATATTACCCTAAAACAGCTGCTATTATCGCTGCTATTAAGTGTGCATTCTTATTTTTACTTGCACGACTTAGAAATTAGACCGGAGAGGTAAGACATTGGGACCATCCTCCCCTGCCTATTTGCCGATCTTGATCACAGTCTTTCCCCGTGACCTCTGGGAGGGCGTCTGATCTGACGCGATGTTTGTTCTATGTCCCATCAGCACGTTCCTGAAGATCCGGTGCCTGGAGGGAGGCACCTGGGAGCAAGGCAGCTGCGTGCCGGTGGCGTGCGAGCCCCCGGCTCCCGTCTTCGAAGGCATGTACGAGTGCACCAACGGCTTCCAGTTCAACAGCCAGTGTGTGCTCAGATGTCACCCGGAAGGCGAAAGGGTAAGGATGACCCAGCTTTGCTTTGCTGCAGGCTGCCCTCTGACCTTGACACCCCATCCAAGAATGGTGAGAAGAAATGCTCTAAATGACTCCCCACAGGTAGGGCCGTGCCAAGTTGGGATTCTGACAGGGGGGTTGATATAATTTGATAGGGGATTCAGAAGACATCACGTTTTCAGAATACTCTTTCCTAACTTCCTCTTGGATAAGAAGAAAAAGCTGATGGTTTGGGTGCCTGGGTACATTTTAAAACAATGCTGGGATTCTGATTTGGCCATGTGACTTCGTGCCCTTGGTAGCCACTGGCCTGATGTGGCTAGGAATGCTGGGACTCCATCCTTCGGTAGAACAGTCCTGAGCAGGCATGTGACCCCCTCGACAAAGGCAGAGCCGAAAGCGCTGTCTGACAATTATTTTCTAGGATTTTGGCTGAAGAAGGTCCCAGATGAAAACTGCAGTCTTATCGTGGTTATGTGACTAGGATGAGTTTTACTTTAGAATCTTTTCCGCACCACACACACATGTGAAGCAGGACGTTAAGCAGACTCCCAACCATCAGTGACCTTAACTGCTCTCCTGGCACGTGTCTTTATCTCGGGGCCCAGCACTCCCAGATAAGCACGTCAGGACAGATGTAAAAAGAATATGCCATGAATAAGACGAGAAATCAAACACATCTGTTTGCACTGACTGTTTAAGGACTCACGAAGTTGGCCAGATGAAGGGAGAGTTCTCTGTAATTCTAAAATCTCACTTTCTTGGGTTTTGTGCATTGGTGGTTTTCTGTTGTTCTGTGTGTAGTATACTTTGTGTTCCTGGGGTGCGAAGCCTGGAGTTACACAGACAAATACACGTGGGGAAAGGCAGTAGAACTCCGGTGAGGTCCAAAGCAGCTGTGATGTGTCCATTCTAGCAGAAAGGCAAAAAACACCTTCAGAGAAATTATGCATTGGTTTCACTGGATTGAACTCGTCTTGAAAACAGTCTGACATTTGCCACAAACGGCATTTGTGTGACCGTATGGATCTGTCACTGCAACACAACACCATCTGGGAAAAAATTTCAAAAAATATTCCAGACTAATGGGATATAGTCGATAGCTCAATCAAGGAAAACACGTTGTGAGTAAATTTCATAAATGACGAAATTGTTCATGAGTTCTTCAGATCGACACAGCAAAAAAGTGTCGACATTTTTTGGGGGTCAGTCACAACATGGTTTATGATTTCAATAGTGTCTTTTCGTCGGTGTTCTAGAAGTTGGAGAACACCAGCGTTTGCTCGGAGCACTCTTGTCCACTTTGAAGGAAGTTAGCAAAATGATGCTGAAACGCTCTTTCCCTCCGCTGTTCTAGCTTCTCACCCGCTGCACTAAGGAGGGGCTGTGGACCGAGGAGTTCCGGTTGTGCGAGAAGCTGCAGGGGGAGTGCCCACCCCCACCCTCAGGTCTGAATTCTGTGGAGTACAAGTGTGAGCAGGGATTCGGGATCGGTAAGTTTGGGGGGAGAGATGCTGAGATCTGCTCCCGAGTGACCTTGTTGCTAAGCCTGGCTAGATCTTGAATCAGATCCACAGTTCTCCCTGAGGAGTGGATGGAACTGTAAGCTGACGCCCAGCTGCTTCAGTAAAGATGCAGTTTGTGGCAAACCTGCGCTTTTTACCCTCCCACGTGTGCATATTGTTGCTGCGGTTGCTGAGCTGTTCACGCAGTGTCAGGTCACGTTTCCCACTTCGCCAAAAGTGGATGGGTGTGTGGTAGGAATTTTGGTTCCAAGCAAAAAGGCGGGAAGGGACAGCCACACACCACGTGTGTGCTGGGCTCCTCCCCCAGCCCTCTGCGGTTATGACCAGAGCAGGGAGTTCCTGAAAAAGACCGTTTGAGATTGCATTTGCTTTCTCTACAGAGGACCAGGCTCCAAAGCCTCTGGGCAACTTCTTAATCAAGAAATTGCAATGAAAGGTCTCTGAGGTCAGAACTGACACATAGTGATGTCAGCTCAACTTTGCTTTGGCTGGACCAAAGCATCGTAGAACAGAGATGCTGTTTGTGGAAAAGCTTGTGAAATTAACCCTAAGTTCTGAACTCTACAAGCACGGAGTTCTTATAAGTCATCCTAACGTGTAATGCCAATGGGTATAATGTGAGTCCAGGAGAAAGCACATTAGTTTCTGAGATGGTCCTTTACCATCTTCCCCAAAGTCACTCTTAGCGCGGAGGTGTCTTGAGGTCAGATGCAGGCAGGGGGCACTTGGGCTTTGCCTCTTCTGTGGTGTTTCCATGAGCACATTCTCATCTCTCCACCCCCTAATCTCTACATTAAAATGTCATGCACTCACTTGCATAGAGTCCTTAAGAGTCATGTAGCTCTTTGAGTTACTACACGAATTAGCAAAAAACATCAAAAGGGAGAATAATGAGAGATGAAAAGAAACTTGGAGACCATCAAGTCTACAGATGAGGAAAAAGAGAACCCTGGAGTGTGCCTTCTTTGATTAGGATTTTAGAAGACGCTTGGGCTCCATATACAAAGAAAGAGAACAAGATTTTCCTTCAAGAAGCCAATGCATGGCCCAAATCTCTGCTTCTGATTTCCTGTTGTTCCTCTTTTAATCCCATAGTTTTCTTGGCTGCAAGCATAATGATCACCATTGTTGCAGCAGACATCATAAATCTGCCTTCATAATTTCCGAGCTGTTTTTCTCTCTGCCAGTCCAGTTGTCAGGTAGTGGACGCTGTAGCTGACACACTTCAGACGATCATTTGAGTAGGAAAGTTTGACTGTACTTACAAAGCATCAGCCAATCAGGACAGGCTTTGGCAGGCCAGTCTGGGGGTCTTGGAGGTGTGCTGGACCCAGGATGCAGCAATCCGGGGCCTCCTGCGGAGTCCTGGGCCAGGAAGATGAGGGGAGCTTGGGACAGCAGAGTCAACATGCCGTAGGTGTGGAAAGTATCAGATGCTTAGTAGATGAATGTCAGCCCCGCTTACACTCATGATGTCAGTGACCCAGAACATAGAAATTGTTCTTGAAAAATCAGAGCTATTGATTCCAGGGTGAAAAAGACTGAGATCTGGGAGGTTCAGGCGTACACTGTGAATTTCTGTTCCTTCAGGTGCCGTGTGCTCCCCGTCGTGTATGATCCTCCCAAATGACCCCGTGATTCTGCCCGAGAATGTCACCACTGACACTCTGGAGCACTGGATGGAGCCCGTCAAAGTCCAGGTGAGCAGAGGGACGTTTTTATGTTGCGAGGATGTGAGGCTGCTGAGCAGTTCTCCACGGGCAGCGTATCGTCTGCAGTGATTTCAGAGCCTTCGAAAGCATCCTTCAAGCAGACAGCCACATGGACCATTTCTAGAGAGAGGGGTTAAAAATCAAGAGGAAAACAAAGGAAAACTTGACGTCAGCTCCTGCACGCATCCTCGGTTCACTCTAATCTTGGCACAATGGCCTCTAGGCTGACTCTCGAACGTGGCAGCCCCCACCCCAGGCCCTTCGCCCTGTGGGCCCCTCTGCCCTTCTCCCGGTGTCTGCATGTCGTGCTCCTTCGCTTCCTTCAGAATCTCACTCGAATGTCAGGGGGGCCTTCTTTAACCACTCTGTCTAAAATCTCAACTCCCTAAAATGTTCTGTCTCTCTTCTGTCCTTCATTTTCTCATCTAAGAACTTATCGTTACCAGACATAGTATAGATTTTACTTATTTATCTCATTTATTGTCTCTCTGGGGCCAGAATAGAAAGCTCAGTGAGTTCACTATTATATTTGCAGATCCTAGAACAGTGCCTAGTATGTAGTAATGGCAATAAGCACATTTTTTTTTTTTTTTTAAAAAAAGGCCATACAAGGTGTGAATGGGGAAGATCTCGTGGTTGGTTCGTTACTTCTTCTCATACGGGGAGGGCGAGATATCAGAAAGCCGGGGACATTGGCTGCCTTGTTAGACTGTTTAGCAAACAAAACCCTTGGAAGGCTGTCCCCACGGCATCACCGGGAGGTGGGCCCTAGAGATGAAGCACGCTTCATCTGGAAATCATCTCAGATTGCTCCCTTTTCCTCACGGTGAGTTACGCTGTAGTATCAGCAGGCATTTGTGTCAAAGCAGGAGGATTAGGAAAAAGTACTCTAAGCATGATTCATGGTGGAGGTGGGGACAGCACAGCTCTATTTAGTCATTCATTCATTCGACAAACATTTCTGGGGCTTACTCTGTGCCCTGGAACTGTGCTAAGTGCTGGGACTATGGAGATGAAAGAGGAATAGCACCTCTGTTTATGAGACTCGCAATCTGGCCATGAAGACAGGTGTTTACGACAATGCGACATGAGGAATGGTGTGCTTGTGGCAGAGTGCTGTGGGGACACCTGAGAAGAAGCAGCTAGGTCTTCTGCTTAGGAGCTTCAGGGCGTTGGGGGGGATCGCTGGACCTCTGGGTCTTAAACTATGACCAAAAGGAATGTTCTAGAGGGTAAAGACTGGTAAGAAGTTCTCTGTGGCTGAAACCTGGGTAGGTGGGGTGGTGAGGAAGAGGGAAGATGGATGCTAGGAGGATGAGATGGGAAGAGGCAGGTGGGCCTGATCCTGTGGACATGTTGCATCCCGCTTCAGGTGCCAAAACTAAGGACTCTGGGCAGGGTGGGGCGCACGGTGAGTGAGGGCAGGGTGAGGAGAGAGCCGGGGAAGCACCTCAGATGGCTGGCTCATCCCCGGGCCTTTCCAGAGTCTTCGTCTCTTCCAGCAGTCTATTGTGAAGGTCCCCGCTGGCGTTGTGTGCCCGGGGAGAGAGCTCGGCCTCACGTTTCCTGCACTGCTAGATGCTAGAACCTTTCCTTAAACTCAGCTTCCCACAGTGAAAGACTTCTCTTTCTCTGTGAGCAGCTAAAGGCGGAAAGGCTGGGGACATTCAGGACCCCTTTCTTTCTCTTGCAAAAGAAACTGCCTCAGGAACCATTCTGCTTTGCTTCCCAAGGCATCTGGTGGGAGCTGCTGGTGGATGCAGGGTGTGTGCACCCGAGTACGGGCACCCATGGTGGGGTTCTCCTATTGCTGCCTTTGCAAAGGACCCTTCAGAGCCGAGCAGTTCGCATGTCCTCGTGAGGACAGCAGGGTTCCAGTTACCGTTTCCAAACTGGAAAGCAAAATTCTGGTTTATGAAAGCCTCCCTTTTCTGAACTCTCGGTTAAGGCCATCAATATTATTTACTCACCTCTTTTCATAGCATTTCGTTTGTGTCCACGTCCCTAGTGCCTTTCTCAGTGCCCAGTACTTGGATTGGATAAGAAATTGTTGTGGCACCATTTTCTACTTTAGAAGTAAATGTATATGTTTTTTCCTCAAACTGGGCATGTTCGAGCAGCTTTGGACTGCTGTGTGTAATCGTAGCCTCGTCGATTGCAAGTTGCCCACCCTGGAGAGAAAATGCAGAATGTTTTTTCCACTTGAAGCCAAACATCAAACGATTTCATCGGTATCTCTGCATTTATCTGGACTGTGATCTAGTCAGTAAATCCCTGGTTTGGGAAAATCATTTATCCAGGTTATGATGGTCAGGATAATAACAATCACAGAAACGCTATAGACCTTGGAATAAAAAAACGTGTTTTTTTTTTAAAGCTTAGTTTTTACTCTGCTCGTTGTTATTCACCAGCTTCATCACCTCGGGCAGTTTGACTGTTCTGAGCCTCCTTTTCCTCGTGTGAGAACAGGCATTTTACAGGTCTCATAGGGTTAATATGAGCATCAGAGGAGAAACACAGATAAAAATTTTTAACATTGTGCTTGATGCGTGCGTGGTCACCTTCCTCGCTCAGGTGCCATTCTCACCGGGGACGTGTGGCTTCCCCTCTCCTCCGCCTGCCTCTTCCCATCTGTCGTGACACGGCCCTTCACTTTATGATTCGAGGGCACAGCCAAGCCACATGGCCACCTGCTTACAATCTTCACTATGGTTAGAGGCACCATTGCTTAAGTGTCACTCTTGAGACTTGTGTCATATTCCTGTGTGAAAACAAAGTGAAGTCATTAAATTAGCTGCTTCCACGGTGTAGGGGAAGAATCGAGGTAACACAAATGAGCCTCACCCTAACCTTATAAGAGCAACTTGTTTCCAAAAAAAGAAATAAAAAATCCCAAAGGTCAGAATTTCCAAAGTTAAAAATGTGACTATGTTTTCATTTGTTCCTGAACCCCCAAATAGATATTCTTTATGCCAAAAGACAACCAACGGCTTCCCCAGGGTAGTTAACATGGGCCATCGCAGTAGCTAACCAGCCATTCCCCATGCTCTCTCAGCTCCTTCCTGGATTTCCTGAAGTCAGGAATATTGCTTACAAATGACACTGGCATGGGATACTTCATTTTTAGGAAATTGAAACTTTATTGGAACAGAAAAAGAAGTCGGTTGAAGCAATGGAGTGACGATGAGGTTATTGCTCTTATATTCCCAGGTCCTCAGATGAGATTCCCTACCAGCCACTCATAACCCCATGACATCTGCCGTTTTGTGGCACTCGGGGGCTCATGCAGGGGAGGGGGGGGGAATCTGACCTTGTCCTCGTAACTGAGAATGAATGCTTTGTAAACCAGAGCAGTTGTATCAAATGGAGCTCTTCACTGAGTAAAATGCTGAATGATAGCTTACACTGATTTATTTTGGGGGTTGACCCATATTGTACTCAAGCTCAGACTTTGGTGTCCTTAAGGTGTCCAAAGTGTCACTTGGACAGTTTGTAAAAGGAACAGACCAGGTTCCACTCTTCCGAAAGGCTGCCATGCCTTGGAATATGTCTCCCCATCCATCTCATTCTCCTAGCATCCAGGTAATTCACCTGCCATGCTTTGAGAAACACTGCTGTTACAAACTGGAATCCTGGCAGCACACGTATTGTAAGTACCATATAAGCACACCTGTTTGGAGCCCCGTTCATTAGGTGAGTAAATGGCAGACTCCCGTTTCGTGCAAATCCCTGCCAACGCTCATGTTCCACGTACCTTTGTGTCTGGCAAGACTAAAGAGCAAACAGATTAGATTGTCCTGTTTTCTCTAGTCTGCTTCCAATGACTTCATTCTTTATAATAAAACTGATACCTTACATTTGAAGAACACTTTAGTATCTTTAAAGTTGTATATGTTATATATATATATATATATATATATATATATATAGGAATCTTACCACAAACTAATAAATTAAGAAAGTAAGAAAGAAAGATTTTATTATCCTTGTTTTACTGATAAATGAAACGTTGTTGGATGATCTGTCCAAGGTTGCAAGCTGACTGGAAATTGTCTGACCCCAAGTTCAATGTGATTTTCCCCAAATTCCCTCCTAGAATAATAGGTAGTTTCTTATTTGTTCATTTGTTTGTTTGTCTGCCTGTTGCTCTGTCATCCCCCATCCCCTTGTATCCTTGGGTTAGCTTGCCTATCGAACAGATAAGTCGCTTCTCTCAGCCATGAGAACTCCCACATTCCCACACTTTCCTCCCCCCACCCCATGAAATTTAACAAAAATAATTTGGAGAAATGTGTCCTGATATTCCTGCTTTTCCTTATTGTGGAAGAGTTTGTTTTTGGTGAACGATCAAGTATACTTTTTAGATGCCTACAAAGTTTATTCGCCTTTTCTGGGGGTTCTGCTGGTGTTTATTCTTACACACAATACTTGACTCCTAGAATAATATGCTTTTCAATACAGGAAGAATTTCTGAGGACTTAGGTAGCCTAGAGTTTTGATGAAAAACAACTCAAAACAGCAACTGGCTTAAAAAGTAGAGTGAAGTCCTCCTGGGTTTAAATATTGGGTGACTTACCTTTGGGCCCCTGTCTACTTCATCAGCAAGGGTGAGGGTAGTATCTATCTTGCAGAGGTTTTTAAAAATTAAAAATTCAAAATAACACTGCTGAAATGTCTTGCACAGTGTCTAGCACATAGTTCTGAATTAATTAAAAATAACATTTTAATTCAGCCAGTACAAATCTTACCTTTGGAAACTTCCTTCATCTCTGACGAAATATCATCAGCTATCTTGGTGAGAAAAAAAGAATACTCACTTTTTGTGTGTGCGTGCACGCACGTGTGTGTGTGGATGTGGTTGTGTAGACAGAAAGGCGTACATCATTTGTTCCCTTACAAACGGGGCTGGGAAGAACCTCTGTGGCCAATTCAGTGTTTCTTATTGGAACATTTCTGGCTAAAGAAGCGATTTCAAGAAGCTTTGGTTGTGAGACAGAGTAAGGATGAAATTATACGGTTACTTTCAAAGTTTCAAGGGCACGCTGGTTGTGGAAAATAAGAGGTAGGGGGTTGAAATTCTCAAGTGCACTTTCTGGACTTTTGTTGTTGTAATGGTGCCTTCCTCACTCACCTATTACACTCAGAAACCTAGACCTTTCTATGGCCATGGCATCAGCAGAGAGGATGTCGAACAAAAGGGCTTCTGGGCAGCCCAGTAAATGCCTGCCAGGTGAGGTGACCGAGCAGTGGTATTTGGCACTT
The DNA here is from genome assembly GCA_004027375.1 of Macroglossus sobrinus. NCBI lineage: Eukaryota > Metazoa > Chordata > Mammalia > Chiroptera > Pteropodidae > Macroglossus > Macroglossus sobrinus. The sequence goes on from PVKZ01003547.1 coordinate 46,048, forward strand.
GGGACAGGCAGGAAACTGCCAAATGACACTGCTCATGCTGAGGAACAGGGTTCTGTGTCCGACTGCCCTCCTGCTCCTCTCGGTAGAACCCGGTGCCTGACGCCCAGGGCGCCTGAGCGGAGCGTGTGGACCACCCTCAGACGTCTGCTGGCAGCACTGGGAGCATTTCTCATCCCTGTGTTTCCTCGTCTTCATTGTCTTCTCCTGTCATTCACACACCGAACGTGTAAGATTCTTGAGGGGAGGGATGCTGTCTGACTTTCATCCCCAGCCCTTCTCAGGCTCGGCTCCTTGCAGCCCTTGCTCAGAAGGAGGCTGCTGGGTGAACCCCAAGAGCCTGCAGAGGAGAATGGCGTCCACCTCCACCGAGCCATTTCTCAAGGCAAACCTGGTTTTTCCAAAAAGCTTATGCTAGGTTGCTTTCTTATGATTGTCCGCTCTGTCAAGAGGGCATTTTATTCTCTCTCATGACTTTCTTGTTTACAATGGGAAAATTAATATTTTGACTTATGTTATAAAGACCCTTCAGGAACCAGATTTCGTGGCAAGATTCTTTTCTATGCATAAATGTGGCAATCGTTTGCGAGCAAATGAGATTTTTCTCAACGTATGTGAAAGTGTTTCTTTCTGAAGGACAAACGCATCCATCATACCATCTCATTTTCCTTAGCAGTTTGCTTCATACATCCATTTTTCACAGACAATGCTTTTTTTTTTTTAGTATATTATAATTACAAATCAGTAAGGGACAAATTAATGAGCATTTCTTGCGGTTATACAAGTGAGGGTTGCAAAGATTCAACATGGCATCCCTTGCTCAGTTCCCCACTTCAGCAGACGTGCTCGGTCAAAAGAAATCTTGTCATTTCTGACTTTTTCTTTCCCCCTAATGTTTTCCCAAAGGATGAATAATTATTGAAATAAAAACAAAATGTTTTAAGAGGAAGAGAGAGGCAGAAGAAAAAGAGAAGAGAGTGCCCCCCCTGGAGCCATAACTTCCAGCTGGGCGGTCTCACCTTCCCTTTCATCTCCTGCTGTCCTCGTCCTTGCCCTCATCCCCATCACCTGCCCCTCCCCGCCTCCCCAAAGTGTCCTCTCGAAGGATTCAGTTGTGTATAACAGCTACAGTGCCACTTGCCACACCTCAGGGGGAAAATAAGTCACTCAGTCATGAGTCATGGAAAGGTCTTCTTTTTCATCAGCTCTGAGCATGGAATTGCTTGCTCTCGGTTTGGCTGTGTCTCTAGGCACCCAGCTGTCTCATCGCTGGGGATGAGTAGACAAGAGGGTCTTGGAGGATGGAGGCGGGTAGGAACTGCAAAGCAAACAGCAGGGTAACGTGCCGTGGTCCAAATACGCAGAGCACCGCTGTGTTTTCTGTCAGCGGCACGCATCTATAGAAATATGGAAATCGTCACAATCGTGGAAGGCAGCAGAACTCCGTGGTCTGATTCTGCCAAGCCGCTATTGGAAGAAAAAAACAATTGAGCAATGTTGTGTTACATCTTAATGTTGGCTAACCATCAGTCTTGTGACCTTTAACTAGGCGTTTAACTAGGCAACAGCCTTTATACAGTCTTACGGTCATCCTAATAACTCTTAACTGGTCCCTTGTCTGTCTGTCTGTCTGTCTGCCTGCCTGCCTGCCTGCCTGCCTGCCTGCCTCTCTGTCTTTCTCTCTGTAATGATACAAAAAAGAACTGAAAGTAAGTGGGAGCAGGAGTGGGGACGGGGTTGTGTACCCTTTCGTGACTTTTATATTTTTATTCCGTGAACACATATGACACGATCATGATGTAAAAATACATAAAAATACACATAATAGGAGAAAAGAATGTTGGAGGAAATGAATTAGAAGTCAAGGCAGGTTTTTTTTCTCCTTTTTTTTTTTGCAATGTATTTTTAGAATTTTTAAAGTGTTAAAGAAACTCAACACATAGACTTAATAATCCTTTTTTTAAAAAAGTGATAATGTAAGCCAAGTCACCGTTTATATATGATTACAATATGGAATTTTGAATATCAAAATATGTAGGAGTTGTAGTATTTATTTCTCTTTAGGGGTGCTGAGGAGTTTTAGTTTATAGTGGAATAACAGGAAAACATCGCAGATTCCCATCCCCCCATCTGACTACGAGGTGTATGTTCATACACCTCCATATTAACATCTGCAAATGCCTCCAATCTGATGGTTGCAGTCTTAGCGTTACAGAGTGGATAATCCCTAGTTACCGGAGGTGCTACCTTGTGTAAAGCTCGTGTCTCACCATATATTATTTTTCTTACCATTACATTGAATTCCTATTGTGCCGAGTTACAATGTGAGTATGAAAGTCTGCAAAAGCGTGGGTCGGTAGCAGGCTCAAGAGAGAATCTCCTTTGTCTTCGAAACCTCACATGGGACCTCCTTTTTACCGGAAGTGTATCTTTTGAAATTTCAAAATACAAAAATTAAAAGGAAAATTTTTAAAGAAATAAGTGATAGCAGATGAGTCAGAGTAAATGGAGAGTGGATGGCTGTTTCAATGCGTGTCTGGACGTGGCTGTTGAGAAGGAGACAGTCACCTGTGTTCTAGATGAACGTGTTTTCGCTGTCACCGGCTTCGCATCGGGGCCCTTTTGAGCCCCGCTGGTTTCGTGTTAACCCTGCTGGTCATGTGCACAGACGAGAAAGGCCAAAACAGTGCTCACGAGAGCTGCAGGGTGCCATTCAGCCTCCGGGCCTTGCCCAGGCACTTACGTCACGTGATCTGGGATTCCTGTGATCGCTCTTTGGAATCAAGAAAGCACAGTTTCTCGTAACGTTATTTAACATTTCAAAACCAATGGACCCAACGTTGTGAGTAAAATCACGTTAGACTCATTACAGCACTGACAGGCCTTTTTGCAGCCACACCTACCCCCTTGCTCCGGCAACGTGGACACCTTGGGGAGGAAGATGGAGGGTGGAGAGCAGGGAAAGCTCCCTCCACCGAGCGTTCCAGCCTTGGCGCCACCAGCAGGGAAAGACCACACATCCTTGGCCTCCTTCGTGGGGGCACGGTCGGGGTCTCGCTCCCTGGGGAACAGCGTTGGGCTGGCGGGGGAAAGCTCAGGATTTGCCCCTTCTCTCACTGACCGGGCATCTTGGCTCTTGTTCTGTCTTGTCCTTCAGAGCATCGTGTGCACTGGGCGGCGCCGGTGGCACCCAGACCCCGTCCTGGTCCGCTGCATCCAGTCCTGCGAGGTAAGCCCCCTCCCCTCCCCCATAGCCGGCCGGAGTTCTCTGGTTGGCTATGCCCCAGGGACCTGAGTCTTTCCCATTCAAGTTTCCCCCACCCCCTTCTCCATTCCTACGCTGTTTGCTTAATTTCTTACATGTATCTCCACAATCCCACAATTACAGATAGTAGGATTTTTGGTTTGGGCTTTTTTTTTTTTAAAGCAAAATTCCAGGGTTTTATTTTAAATGACTTCATGAAAAATAAGTTAAAAGCAAATCAGAATTATTTATGGTTTTGGGATTCTCTATCTGGGCCTTGCTTGAGTTTAGTAAGATAAGGTGTTTTTTGTTTTTTTGTTTTTGGGGTCTTTTTTTTGCAGACTAATGGCCCACAGACAGATTTATTTGGCCAACACGAGGCCTAAAAACAATTTTGTCTTGGTAGCCAACATATAAAAATTGGGATTGTCACATAAAATTCATAAGTGTATATACAACATCGCACGTATGTCAAACAAAAATAAACATAAAACATTTTGTGCCAAGACTTTCCTCCTGAAAAACAATATCTGGAAACCATGGCAATCATTAGCTGGGTCTGAGTAGCAGCTGCAATCCTGGAGGGGCAGCTACTTGCTCTTCCTGTCGCCGTGGTCCTCACCTCTCCCTGAGGCCCCCACCTAGCACGGTCCCCTAAGGGACATCCACTGCCTGGGTCACGCAGGGCATCCGTGATGTCGGCCTCGGAGGTGGGTTCTGTGACTCGCTGCTGAGCAACCCGTAGTAACCTTTCCTAGAATCCTGTCTGCTTCTTCACGTGCGGGGTCCTCTACCGGGAGGATGAAGGGTGCCGTGAATTCCTCAACTAGATCAACAGGAGTTCTTGCAGGGAAGAGTCGTGAATCAGGCAGGGCCCTGCTGATGGAGGGGGACCCCGGAGTCCTGACGTGAGAGGAGGGTGGAGTACTACACACATACACATACACATACCCCGTTTAAGCCCTCTCTCCCTGGGAATAGCCAGCACCAAATGCAAATACTCTGGTCTCAGTCACAATAGGTTTTGTCATCTAAATCTCTCACTGGAAGTCACTGAGCCACTTATCAGCGATAACCGGGCCATCCTGGCTGCAGCTTGGGGGCTACAGAGAGCTGTTTAATCACCACTGATTTCCGACACCCCTCTGCCCTCCGCCTATATGCATGTTGGTCCCTCCATTCTTCCGTATCTCTGTTTCTCTTGAGCTAATTCTGGGAAACTGGGATCGACAGGAGGCCAAAGAAGGGGAAAGGGTGGGGCTTCAGACAAAGGGAAACTGGGTAGGGGAATGAGACCAGAAAAATAGCACTCTGAGACTGCATCAGGAAAAATGCTAGCATGGAGTGTGCTTTGTTTCGGGTGGGCCAACAAAACAGCTCATCTTCTGCCATCATTAGAAAAACAGATGACAGTGGGGTGGGGAGGAGGGGGAGTGACTCATCCACTGGGCAAGGGGTAAGAAGGGGGAACAGGAGGCCAGGGACGGAGGGAGATAAACAGACAGAGGGCTGGGGGACTGGGCAGGGATCAAAGGGATCCTGAGAATTCCCTTCTGCTGCTTCAGTGCGTGATCGAAAGTGGGAGGGTGGAGGACAGGGCTTGGAGCTGGCTCGGTGCTTCCCAGAAGGTTGCACACAGAGCCTGCCCTCCTCCTGCTCCCCTCCTTGCCGTGCCCCGCACACCCTGATCTAGAGTTTCCTAGGCTTCTGTCGGTCCCTTTGTTGATGTGACAGGGAACCGTTCCCACGCACAGCCGAGCCCTGCCCACCTGACTGCGGTTGGTGCCCTCCTCCCTTCAGTGGTTCTCAGAGCGTGGCCCCCGGACCAGCACAGTTGGCATCACCAGGGAGCCTGTTGGAAATGCTCATTCTCAGGCCCCACCTCAGACCTGCTGAATCACAGACCCGGGCTGGGGCCCAGCGTGCTGTGTTTTAACCAGGCCCCCGGGAGACTCTGAAGATCACTGAAGTGTGACAGCCACCGTCCTAGTCACCACAGGAGCCCACGAGAAGGAGTTTGGTCTGCGGATCCCTGATTTGAAGCTCCCTTTGTCCAGGAAAAATACTTATTGTTAATATTGTTTACATTCTGATTTTTCTGCAATGTTTCCTGAGACTCTCTGGATAGGACAAGATTTGAAGGAACAAATCTGATCTCTTAGGCAAGGCTAGGAAGAGAGGAAACCACTTAGAGGGGAGAGAGGAAGAAGCCGAGAAGAAGGACGATGAGCACCTGTAGGGAGGGAAAGGAGATGGGTGCGGGAAAACAGGACGAAGGACTCTGGGTCTTCAGAGGAAGGGATGCGGGGAGGGAGGGCGGCACAGAGAAAGAGAGCAGGAGAGAGGCTGAAACTGGCACGTTCCCGGGGCAGCTTGGCAGACACCTCATTCTTTACGGGAAAAAGTCCGCTGACTATATTAGGGGAAACTGAAGAATGTCACAGACAGATGGAGGGAGAACAGACTGGAAGCGAGAGGCGCCGAGGAGGGCTTGGTGGCGGAAAGGAAACCCGGGCTCCAATCAGGCGCGTTGTCCGAAAAAGGGTTTTCTGTTGTTTGCTTTCCGATACAGAATGCGATTCTAAGCTGTGCCCCTTTGCACATTCAGCCTTTTAAGAGCGGAGTGTCTCCTTTTTTATTTCTCTCAGTGAGCCCGAGGCAGTGAAGCCGTCACCCTCTCCTTTCAAGCCCCCGTCTGCACCTGTGTTAGTGTCACATCCCCCTTGCCACCGAGATTTCACCTTCGGTTCTCCACTGCCCTGTGCCTCTCCTACCCTTTAAAGGGCAGCCGTCTTCTCATTGTCACTCCTGTCCCCGTTGTCTCAGTGAGAACACGAGTGTACCCCCTATCTGGAATCCAAACTCGTTCAGACATTAAATTCTGGTCGCATTTAACACATGGCCCGGGAAGAGTGGGAATCGCTGTAGGAATCCGCCCCCGGTAGCGAACACTTCCGGCTGTTTCTCACCTTTGGCCTTGACCCGAGCACTCCTCGCATTTTCTGTTTCTTTTGTTAAGTGGCAAATGGGCAAGGTCGGCATCTTGGGTGGTGGATGGAAAGGTTTTGGAGTCAAACAAATGTAGATTCCAGTCCTGGGTCAGCTGAGTGGCATGGAGCCTTTGTCTCTTAATCTGCCCTGGGAAGTGAGGGAAGAAGAGGGGATGAAGGAGCAAGAAAGAGAAGGAGATTCCTCATTTTGTGGGGAAATGAAAAGAAATGGAATTTGTAAGCCCAAGAAGAGAAGGATAAAGATGGATGGAGTCAATATTTTCATGTAGTAAATATTTGACATGGAGAAGAGTCAACCCCCAATAAGAACAGAATACAAAACACTGGGCTTAGAAAACTGAATGAACTTGAACTGTTTAAAGTAGATCTGTGTGGTAACATCCTGAACGTGTTAGACTTTGTACAAGATTATAAAGAGAAGTATTTAAAAGGTATATTAGTCTCTGGGACATTTGAATGAAATACGTATTGTTCTTGCTCTGACACGGTTAAACATTTTCTACCATCTCAAACACAGAAGATGGTCCGGTGTTCTCTTTCTCTGTGGATCTAGTGGGCCCTGGGATTAAATGTCAGGATATTGTGCTTTTTTAAAGCAACAGGTAGAGAGATTTCTGTGGATCGTCACCCTGAGAGGTGCTGCCGTGACAGGAGTTGGTGTAGGAGAGATCCGTGAGGGAGAAGGCCGGGGTAGCAGGCCTCAGGGACAGGTGTGGCCCAGGCGGGCGGCTGCATTCACTTGTCGTCGGTGGCAGTTGTGTTGTCCTTATGAGTCTGGTCACCGGTGGCAGTTGTGTTGTCCTTATGCGTCTGGTCGCCGATACCAGCAGTGCTTCCATCCCTAATTCATTCCATCTGCTGCCTCCATTCCTTGGATTCCTTCTTCTGTGTTGCCTTGGACCTCTTGCTTTCAGTGTTTATGCTCCAGATGGTAGCCCCGTTAGCCGTGTCTGGGACGGGCGCTTCTGGATCCCTCACGGGCACTGCCTGCTTTGCTGCTGGGAGTCTGTGGGCTGTGGGGCCGCTCTGTAATTCATGAGGTAGAAATGATGGCATGAACATCAAGCTTTTATGGTGCCCCTTCTCCTTGCTCAGAGTTTGAACCAAGAAACGGGAGAGAGGCACTGGAGTCAGACTCAAAGGTCCCGTTCTCAGAGATGGGTTTTATTCCGGGGTGCAGAAAAGCCTGCGTACAGATCAGAGGTCAGGGAGTGGGGTCATACCTGAGCCAGTGTGATAATTATGGGCCTGCGCATGATGTGGGGCTCTTTGGAGAAAAGGCTTCGTCCCTTGTTAAGATTTCATCCCCTTGTTTTTCTATGACGAGATGTGAGATAGATGATAGATAGATAGATGATAGATAGATAGATAGATAGATAGATAGATAGATAGATAGATAGATGATAGATAGATAGATAGATGATAGATAGATGATAGATAGATAGATGATAGATAGATAGATGATAGATAGATAGATTGATAGATGATAGATGATAGATAGATGATAGATAGATAGACAGATAAAAGTGTTACAGCTCTTCACATCTGACCATGTGAAGCTCCACTGCAGAGTGGCAAAACCTATCAGCACAGCCATAAATTGGATGCGTCTTTATTCTAAAAGGTAAAATGAAGATGTGCTTGTCAGGGACAGTCCAGTGCCACATCCCCTGTGACAGCTAAACTGAGCACAGGTCCTCCTGCAGGAGAGCAGGAAGGACCATCTTCTTCAGGGTGAAATCCTTTGAGACCCAAGCAAGTCAGGCCCACTGAGCTCTGCGGACTCAGGACCCCCATATGGTAGCAGTGAGACTTGAGCCCACAGAGACCCACTGTGGTCCCTGATCGGTGGCAGCAGCATCTCCTGGGAATGTGTTAGTGATGCAGGCTCTTGAGACCCACCCTGGACTTCGGGGTCTGGGGATGGGGTCCAGGCCCTCCGGGTGGTTCCGACGTGCCCTCGGGTTCGAGACCTGCCACCTAGAGTTTGAGAAAAACAGCCCATCATTGACAGTGGTGAGGGACTTGAAGAATACACCGGTACTAAAGTCTCTCCTCAGATTCCAACTCTCTCTCCTTTCTCTTCCCTTCAGCTTCAGAGTGAAACCTGGTCAGCCACTCTCCTCTAACTTTGTCTGTAAGATTCATCTCTGTTCCTGTGCTTTACTCGGGCCTTTTCATCACCAGATAGTCACAAAGTACTTCTAGTGAGTGCTCAAGATTTGAACTTCGAAGTGTGACCAGATGGAATTGCCACTCATCTTTCAAAAAACGCTCTCCCCTGAGTATGCCTTCACAAATTCCTTATTGAAAGTAGAAAAATGAATCTTTTAATGATATCTATAGACAGAACACCCAAGTTCTATGCCAGCTGTACTGCTGGAGCACCGTGTGACTGCGACGGTGTTTAATTCCTTTTGTTCTCCTTATATTTATGTTCCGTCCTTTAAATAATAGCCAACAATTAAACGCTGCCGTATTTTAGCGATTTGAAAGTCAGGTATAACTAGGTCTTTCATTCCTTGCATCTCAGGGGACAGATTACATGGGCTTAACTTTTCTCTGATGGCCTTGCCAAGTTTCTTAGTATCTGTGGGTGACAAGGGGTTAGAAAAAGAAGGGGGTCGATCTCTGTGGGAAGAGTGACAGCCTCAGAGCCAATAATGGCACAGCTGCTTCCCTTCTGGTCGGGTAGTTGTGGTCCCTATGAATCTAAATCTAAATATGTGTTGGACGTGTTAAAATCCAGAGAAAAAAAAATGAAAATTAGCTTAAGTCGGAGCTGTGTTCCAGGCTCACAAGCTGCCAAATTCCAGTCCCCCAGAGATGTGCTTGTGAATTTCGCCGCCAGCTTTGTTCAGTCTGCAGCAGACTGAGAATCTGGGCACGGCTTCAGCCCCGGCCAGAGCCTCGTTCGGGGCCGGGCTGTCCTTCAGAGCCTCCAGCTGGGATCTCTGAAAACCCCACTCCGAATGGTAATCAGGACAAGGTTTTCATTGTGAAAGCAAAAACCATTGTTTTCTTTCCTCCGCGATTTTTTTTTAATAAAGGGAAACATTAAAAGCACAACCATGCAAATTGTAAAACCTCAGCTAGACAAACAGCATTCATGAGAATGGACCCCGTCTGAAACTCGCGTGGAGCCACGCGGTGATGTCCCCGTGGGCTTTCCAGCAGGCGGCCTTGGGCTTCGTCTGTCTGGGCCTCCCGGCTGGGCCACTTTCTCCCTCTGTTAATTCTCTTTACAACCTGGGTTGTCCCTTTTTCTCCTCCTACCACGCCCTTCTCTGATTTACCCTGTGCTTTTCCTTATTTTTCTGTTGTTGTGCGTTTTTGTTTCTAGCCCAGCCTTGCAGATAATCTAAATGGTACTTGCCTCCATACAAACTTGACATCACAGAAATGCTGCCTTCTTCTTTTTCAACGTGCCTGACCTTCCAGGTGCTGCCTGATCATTATGCTGAGGTTATAAGAATCAGCAACAAGCACATAGAATCAGGTTACGTCTATAAAAAAATTTCTGCTCTTTTCCTCTTTTCATAGGGACTTCGCTCCACTAATATTTCTATCTGTGTTTCCACGATGTGTTTTAAATGCAGTCTAGGCGTGACTCAGTACATTCACTGAGACTCTGCTTACATTCTTTGCAACACAGATTAGTCTACCACGTCATATATTTGTGTGTCTGTCCTTCTAACTAACCCAACAGTGAAGAGATGACAAAGAAAAGGGTGACACTTGGACACGGACTGCAGTTATTTACAAACTGCCGTGAACAGTGTGGACAAATAGAAAGAATGTACCTTTCAACTGTTGACTAATGAGTTTACATCTCAGCTCCCCCTTATTAGCTCTATTTTGGGGCAATGTTTTTAAACTTAATTTTAATTCTGTGAAAGGAATACACGTACTGAGTTTTAAAAGCCAGCTCGTGCCCGTAGGTTTCTTTGGAAGACCAGCAAAGTCTGCCCCTCTGCTGTCTAACCCCAGTACAAGGCGTGCGTGCGATGGGCAGTAACTCAAGTGGAAAACCATGTCTGTGATAGACCTTTGATATGGATGAGACTCGCATAGATACATTGGCCATGGGTAGTAATCTGGGGGACAGGTTGGAGACCCAAGGTCAAGGGGATAGAAGAGATGACAGATGCTGTTGAGTCTGAGTCAGGTGGGAAGGTGGGCACAGTGACTGAAGATAAAGATCGCAGAGTAGCAGGCAAGATTCAGAGGGAGGCAGGGGGCTCGTGTGCCGTGGTTTCTCATTTCTCAGTGCAGACTTGCCCTGGGCCTCAGTGGATGGCAACTTTGCTCTTCCAGTTGCTTAGGATGGAATTCCTTGTGTCATCTATGTCCCCTCTTTCTCTTACCCTCCACATCCAATTCAGCAGGTAATCTCTCTGGCTCTACCTTTAAAATATATCCACAATCCAACCACTTTTCACCATCTCAGCTCCTGCCACCCTGTCTTCTGGGACCTGGGTCACTGCAGTCGCCTGCTGGCTGGTCTCACGACTAGCCTGCCTCACCACGGTCTGTTCTCAACACGACAGCTAATGGGTCTTATGAAAATGGAAGTGGAATCCCAGCATTCCACTGGTGGTTGCTCATGCCACTCAGAGTACAAGCCGGTCTGTACAGTGGCTTAAGCAGCCTTCCCAATGTCCCCTCTCTGATCATTCGATTGAAATTATAGCTGTCTTTCCTCTTTCTCCATCTCTCCCTCAATACATAGCACTCCCTGACGCTGTCCTGTTTTTATAGGACTATTACTTTCTAATTCACTAAGTAATTATTTGTTACAGTTAATGCCTATTTTCCCCCCTGGGTGGAACTTTATTCCTTTTATTCACTGTCCCATCTCAGGTCCTCAGTACAGTGACACAGTGTCTGGCACATGGTAGATGCTCCATAAATATTTTTTTGAGTGAATGAATGAGACAGGAAGGTGAGGGCAGCCACAGACTGGGGAGTGTTGGCAGTGGGGTGACAATTTTAAGAAGCAGATTGATGACTGTGGGGAAAAGGAAAATTTGCTAACGTGTGAGGAGTAAAAAGATGGCTGAGACCCTGAGTTTTATGACTACTTTTAGAGTCTTATCTACCACATGTATTTTTCATTGGTTACCATTGAGTCTACGGTTGGCACGGCCTTGACCTGGGACCTTGGGGATGGGTGAGTTTGGACTCCCGGGATCTCTCAAACTCTTGGAAGCTATTTGCTCACTGAAGAGAGGAAGCTTCGTTCCACACCTTGCCTTTCTCCTCCTCGGTTATGTGACCTCAGTCAAAGTCATTTACCTCCCGCGAGAAAATAACAGCTGCCTTGGTTGACTTATCACGTTCTTTTGCTCTCAATTGAGATAATGTTTGTGATAGCCTTTGTAGACACTAAAGTGCTACGCACACGTATGGAATTGTTGTTGTGATTATCATCCCTGGGAGAAGTCTCTCGAAGCAAGGCTGGGCTGAGGCGTGGTGACATGCAATGAGTGTCACGTCCTGCACGCTGGCCGTTGGCGTCCTGACCCAGGCAGCTGCTAGGAGGCACCACGTACCACGGTAGCAAGAATCAGTGGGAAGTGGAGCCTCTGCTTATCTCCTTTCCACTGAGTGTGATTCCCTTCGGGCCTATAGCTTGGAGCTGGGTTTTGGGTCTCTTAGGATGCACCTGTTCGTGGGCAGGCACCCACCCCGGGCACCCGAACCTTGTGTACGGGGCCAACCACAGCTCAGACCTAAGGCTTGCCTGGCGGCATCCCAGCCCAACTCGAGGAACCACCCTTCACAAGCTCCCCGCCAGGAGGGTGCCCAAAGCCCCCACCTTCTCTTTCCTTTATTTCATCAAACAGAGTCACAGGAATAAGACAGAAAATGGTCCTTCTGATGCTTAACCAAACTAAACACAAATAAATAAATAAAAATAGAAATGAAGTAAAACACACAAACAAACAAATCCCCAAACCAGGCAACTCGTTTGAAAACAGACTCGTTGCCTCTTCCTGGTCTCGGTCCCCCCAGTCCAGGGACCCTCAGTCAGCCGTCTGCTCCCCCGGCAGCATCTGCAGAGCCTCTCTGGCCTTGTGTGTCGTTTCCCTCCCTGTGTAAGATCAGCGACGAGGACTTGGCAGGAGAGAGGTTCCGACGGGTCGGGAGGCGCGTGGGGCTCCTGCCGGGCTCTCTCTCCACAGCCCAGTCTCACCCGCCACGTGCTTCTTAGGACTAAGCTGGCTGCGAATCCGACCCATGGTGACGATGCAGGCTTCCTGCAGCTCAGTGTCCGAGTGTTCCCTTCCACACACACACACACACACACACACACACATGCACACACACGCACACACACACGCACACACACGCACACATGCATGCACACACACACTCACACATGTGCACACACATGCACCCACGCACACACACTCACACGCACTCACACACGCACACACGTGCACACACACGCACACACACACTCACACATGCACTCACACTCACACATGCACTCACACACACACACACATACACACACTCACACACGCACACACCAGGGCTCCTCATACGGAGCACATGTCGCCGCCCCTGTGCCAGCCATGTGGCATGCGTGGCAGCTTCTTCTGTTCAGCTCCTGGCAACTGTGTTTTTCTTCTCTTCCCCACTCCCTCCGCTTCCCGCCCCCCTTTCCTACCCCCCACCCCCACCGCATGTGCAAATTCCCTCCTGATTCATGCTGGGCCAGCCTCAAATTTTTGTTGTTGTTATTGTTATTGCAAACATTAGATGCTTCCAAAACTGGAAAAAAAAAAAAAACAAAGGAAAGAAAAGAGAAAAAGAAACCACAGCAGCCCCCAAAGAAAACATGTTCTAACCCAGGAATGTACAATACTGCATGCATGGGAAGCCTCTTCCCACCTCTCCACGCTCAGCTACAGAATCTAGGGCTCCAGATTCCAACACATGAAAAAACAAACTCATCCAGCTTTTTTTTTTTTTTTTTTTTTTTTAGTATGTGCCTCAGACCATTTCTCAATCTGAAAGCTTGCTGCTCCCCTCAAAGGCTAGGGTTTGTAGGAGTACCCCAGCCTCCTTTCCCGACTTACATCATGGTTGCTAAACTATGATCACTCCATTTATTCAGGGCCATCTGTTCATTTCTTCTTTTAAAATAATACTTACTAGGTGCCTACGTGTGTCCAGATTACACAGATGAATAAGGAGTTCCCAGCACGGGGTATGCAGTAGAGGTAAAAGATTAAATTGCTACCCAGTGAATGCTCACACAAAGAGATGAACTAAGGTACATGGGAGCACAGAGAATTAGGCCAATAACGGCCTCGGTTATGTGATGAAGAGCTTGCAGAGGGGTGACTGTTTGAAGTGGGGTTCGAAAGAGCAACGGGAACATATGGAAAGGCAAAGATGTGAAGGAGATGGCATGATGCCATCCTCAAATTTTTCTGTAATAATGCTGCATAACACATAACCCCCAAATATCGATGTCTTTTAATAACAAAAGTTATTTCTTGTTTATGCATCCGTAGGTTGACGAAAGTGGCTCTGCTTCAGGTTGTGGGTTGGGTTCAGGCATACTTGATGTTTCTGCAAAGGCATGTTCCGACATTCAGAAGCTCTGGTCGAGTGTAGCGTCGTTACATGCACTCACGCTCCACTGGTCAAAGCAAACCACATGGCTAGGTCCAGTTAGTCAGAAGGGGAACCATCGTCTGCTGACACTGAAGTCATGGCAAAGGAAGAGAGAGAATAAAAGGAACTGTGGACGTATAATGGCATCTGCCAGTAGCCTCCTTGGTCACAGACCTTTGTGGGATTCACTCCACCTTACCCAGGGCACTCGAAAAGTCTTATCTGGTCATAGCGTCACTCTTGAAGTCCAGACCATGGTGATTTACATCAGGTTGCCGTGAAGTTTCTCTTAGTCTGGAGTCTACTGTGCTAGAATCACAAGTCTCTGCTTTCCACACACCCAGTGGACAAACTGGAGCAGAAACAAGATGTGGACCCCATGGTGGCCTCCAAAGAGACAGAAGAAATAGGGAGGGAGGCCGGGAACTCTGAGTCCCTTGAATCAGAAGTAGTGCATCATTTGTGCTGGCCTTTGCACTCACCAGAATGTAGTCTCAAGCCACTACAGGTGAGTCAGGGAAACGTAAGGAAACATCCAGAGATCAGGTATGCATTAAATATGTCTGTCACAGAGAAAAGGTGACAGGACTTACATTTTAAGAAGAAAATCGTGGTGGCAAATCGTGGTGGACCATGAGCGTCAGCACCTTACCGTCTCTCATCTGAACTCATGTGGCAGCCAAGTGGGAAGGGAAGAGATAGAGGAGGCCGAACAGAAACCCATTTCTGCAGTAGAATGATGATGTTCGGATGCTGGGCGTGATAACGGGAGAGGAGTTGAAGATGAAGTTGACGAGTTTGGAGGAGGGTGTGGATGCCGATCCGATGGGCTTGCCCCTTACGCTCATGTCTCAGGTGGCTGTGAGATGAGCTTAGCCAACATTTGATTGACACATGATGCTCAAACACCTGTAGGGAATGAGAGCAGACCCGGTTCTTGTCTATGCAGTTGGAAGTATGTGTCATTTATGTTTTTGTCGGTGTGCCTATTTCGAATGTCCAGTTAGAGCAGTTTCTAGAAGGCAGGGGGCATATTTAATTCTTCTTTGCTTATACCCATCTCCCACCATCAAGTTTAATATTAAATATTCCATAAATAGTCAATATATTCCCATTTGGCTAACTGATACTCATTTGATTCTCTTCTTTGACTGCTCCTGGCATATATATTTTTGTTTTTGGTAAATTGGTTATGCATCGAATATGGAATATTAAGGTTCAAAAGTAGAGTTAGTACTTTATTTTAAATATACTTTTCAATTAGAGAAACCAAGTAGTAAATCGAATGTGCATTATCCAGATATGGATGATCCTAAACGAATAGAGATGAAGCTCACTCCCCGAAGAAGCCCTTCCCTTCACGCTGGTTTGGAAGTCTGAAATGCTTGCATTTAATTTTCACCTCCGTTGCTCATTCCTCAAGTGACCTTGGGGCATAAACCTTTGTATCGTTTTCCCCATCAGTGGAATACGGGTAGTCATATTAATCTGCCTCACTAGGCAATGCAAGGACTAATTAAAAATGAGATTAGATTCAGCTGAAGTCTTTCTAATGCGAGAAACATTGAACTTGGTGATGCATGTCTGCAGAGCTGCTGGATTTCAGAGGATGCGCTCTGACCAAGGAGCCACTTAGGACCCTGATGACGCTGTGGCTGAGTTGAGAGTGCCCGTGGTCTGCCCAGCTTGTTGGCCGGCTTCACCTGTCCTGGTTTCAAGCCTTGCGTGCCCAGTGCGAGGGCCTGACCCACCCAGAATTGCCTAGAAACTGAATAGCAGAAGCAAGTGATCTTGTACCTCTTTGGGCTTCCTGTGACAGCCACTTCCTGTGACACTGTCCTCCTCTTACCTTCTTTCACATTCCCTCTTTTCAGATAGGATCCCTGGGGATTCTTTGGGTTGACAAATCAGTAAAAATAGCTGAATTAAGGAGGTCACTGAATGAGGCTTGTGTGTTATTTTGCTCAGGCCACTACGACGAAATACCATAGACTGGGTGACATAAACAATGAAAGCATTTCTTTGTGTGTTTTGCCTGTATTATTACATATTTTGCCTGCTTCAGGCTATGTTACATATTGCCATTCTGTCTCACATGAATGGATGGATCCTGGGGTTGCTGATCATAGTTCAGAGAGAGGAAGCATGGCTGGGTTATCCAGTAGCCACTCCTGGGAGGGCTGCTCCCCACCTTCCCAGACAGAGAACTCTCGGTAGAGTATTCAAGCTCACTACACTCAGGAAAACAAATGAAAGATTGCTCCCGGTCTCCTAGTATACTTAATAACTCAACTGAGTGTTTGCTGTATGCCAGGTGCATACTCTGAGGGGCTATCACCATTATCATCATCATCCCTGTGTTACCGATGAGGACATCGAGGGGCTGAGTTTACGTTCGCCTGCGGGACCAGTGAATGAACCCTGGCGCTCTGATCCTGGAATTCCTGTTCTTGACTGGAAAGAAGATTAAAAACAAATAAACAACGCATAAACCAGGAATGCAGGGCTTTGAGAAAACGCGACCGGGAGAAGAACACGGGATGCTGGCCACCTGTTGGGACGCCTCCCCGGGCTTCGCGAGCTTTAAGCCAGGGGAGGAGGCGTGCCAGCGAACCCTGCATCCGCCAGTCTCAGAGACCAAGGGAACGGGACCAGAGAACATGCGAAACAGATGCAGCCGCTCCGTGGACGAGTGACTAAGACACCCAGACGAGCATCCCGCAGATAAAGGGAATGTAAACAAGACACACGCACAGAGAATCGGTTCCATATGGGAGAAAGTGAGACTGAAGGACCGACCCGTTAACGGAGAACAGAGCCGCCGGGCCGACAACCCGGGATGGCGTGACAGGTCGAGGACGAGAACCACGCGAATCCACCACCCAACTGGAGCTGTTCACGGAGCAGCGACGAAAAATTAGGCCAGGGCTGAAAGCAACAAGGCCGTTGGCAAGAAAACATTCTATAATAAACATGACACCTCTATCCTGCCATTTCTCTTCTCGGCTGGGCCTGGATGTTGCTGGGGTGGTAAAATCATCGTGGCTAAGAATTGGGGACAGCCTGGCAGGAACCAGACGGGGGAGAAGTGTGTGGACCTGCTGGGCCTATGTTTATGGGGAAAAAGAAGTGTGCGCAGCGCCTCGCGGGAGGGAGGCAGGGTTTACTGACTGATCAGGCGCTGTTTCCCGTAACCCAGTCCTTAGATTTCATAAGGATTCTTTCTCGCTATTTTTGAATGAGCACTCTTTTTGAGAAAAGCTCCATATGATTTGAATAGTCAAAGTGTCATAGATAAAGCTTCGTCTCCATTGGTCTTCTACCCCAACGTGACCATTCTCCAAGTCCTGACAATTTCCCTTCAGACTCCCCCTCCCATCTGCTCTTTTTGGTTCCATGTGATAGGCAGCCAGTTCTGTTCCCAGTCCATGTGTGCTTGAGGTCTTCTCTCTGCCCACTCTCCCCTGTTTTTTTTTTTTTTTTTTTGCAATTTCTCTCTGCTCTTTTCCTGAATGTTCCCCACTGTCCCCAGGTTCAGCCTTTGAAGCTCCCATTTTATACTGTGTTCTGCTCAAAACAAACAAACAAACAAACAAACAAGAACAACCCTTCGATAGCTCCTCCTTGTCTTCGCGATGAGGACTAGATTCCTCTTGGCTGGAGACTTTGACCTAGTTCCAATCGTGGGCCGTTGATCCTCGAGGCAGGAAAAAAGCCACAGATACATCTTCTCCTTCTCCATCTGAAATCTTGTTTACATGTGCCCTCCTGCTGGGGTTTTTCTCCTCATTTTTCTCCCTCAGTCCTATCCATCCTCGAAGGCTCAGCCTAATCCCACATAAGCCGGAAAGCCTTCCTGCAGCAGAAAGAGAGGAGCGGCTAGGAGGTGACTTCTGGCTGAAGGAAAGTCACAGGGAGGCTTCTCGCCTTCCCGTCTGCCTGTAGTGCGCGTCAGGCAGGAGGTGTCAGTGGTGATTTGGGGATTTTAGAGGCTAAGACACCCGAGTCACCACGATGGCTTTGAGGAGAGCCCTAGCTTCCAGAAGTTAGTCAGGCCTGGCCCACGCTGTGTGTGTGAGTCCCAGACCCGTGTCCCTCGTCACCTGACTCTCCTTCACAACTCAAGTGGGCACGTCTGTGGTGAAAACAGGTGGGACAGGTGGCTCGCGGGGACGGGGGCACCCATGGCTTTGACTCCAAAGTGTCAGTGGCAGAATGCTGACGTTTTTCTCACCAGCGTCTCTGTGGAGGGAACTCAGACACCAGCCCACACTGTAAAAGCAAAGGTCAAGTTTCTGATCCCTTCATAAAACTACGATTCATTGAATCCTCACTGCGGGCAGGCACTATGCTAAGTGTTTGCTCCTTTATTCTTTACCACCACCCTCCCCGGTAGGTGTCATCCTCATCCACAGACACGGATGCTGTGCTTCAGGAAAGAAGCCGGCGACTCGTTCAGTCTCGTGCTCAGGAGGGAGCAGAGCTGGGATCTGGGCGTAGGCTTCTGTCACGCCACGTCCCCGGCCCTCAGTCACGTCCTGTGCAGCCCAGCTTGTTGTCCCGGGCAGAAGCTATCAGGCTCTGGGTGCCTCGGAGCAGATGAAAATATTATGGGTGAAAGAAGTCATTTGATCTTATTTGCTTGTCTGCTTTTCTTTTTCCATCTCAATTTCTCCCCACTATTTCTCTCAGAAGAGATTCATTTTTGCACTCCTTGGTCAGGTCTAGTCTGAGACCATGCTTTGGTCCTGGTGTCAGATGAGATAAGCTGGTTATAACCAGGCTTCTCTTTCAGACTCTATAAAGGGACACATTAGCTTTTCTTTTTTTGAGGGTCAGACAGAGGCTTGAAACCCTACTCAGAAGCCATATGACCTCACGTGGACCAGTAAAGCACAGCAGACCCCAAGTTTCACTTCCTCCTTTGGAACCACCAAACGAGGCTGCTTCCTTCTGCCCATCCAGCAGAAGATGTATCATGATTGCCTTTCACCTGCATCTTGCTCATCAGTTGTTTGTAGTGAAGACCCTCGGCCTTTGAGAAGTGCTCTTGGCAGGCTCAGCTCCTAGCTGGTAACTCAACAGATCTTTAGTGTCATCGTGATGGGTGACTTTGCCAAGGCTCAGAATTGAATCGTGTAGACTTCAGGACTGGCAGGCAGGAGCAATCTCTTGGTTCCAGGTGAGTCAGTCTACCTGTACAGCATCATCACCACATGACTACACCATTGCTTATCAGTCATCACAAAGATAGTCCTGTTAAAATACTAAGAGAGTCACTTAAAGGGCCAAGACCTCGACTTCCATTCCCAGGCAGCTGTTAAAACCCAGCCACCTGATTAAAGATATTTACCAACATTCCTAGGACAGCGATGGTTTTAGTGCCTCCTTGGTCTGCTCTGCTTTTTGGCTTCTTTTTGTTTTTGGCGATTTCCTCTCCTTTTTCATTATCCCAGCTGTAGAATTGGGAGGATATTGTTAAATTCAATCTAACATTTTTGGATTATTTATAGAAGGAGAACTTTTAGATGGTGTATTCTCTCTCTCCTCAGTTGGGAATAAATATATACCAATACTACACCTAGTAGAATGTTGAAATATAAATATAAAATCTCTTTCAACTCTAAAGTCTATTTAATGTGTCTATGTTTATACTAAGAAAAGAAAAAGAAAAGGACTATAATAGCTAAACCTGTGTCTAAGTTATATGATTCTTAAAAGCAATGTGCCTAGTAAATTGTGTGGAGTAGGAGAATAATAAAAAGGAAGTATCTGACATCACATATTTGAAGGAAGTGTAGTTAGCCACCATCATGTTTGTTGGTTGGTTGGTTGGTTGGTTGAGAACCTACTGTGCATCCGGCACTGAACTAGTCTCTGAAACTAGAAGATACTTAGACTCTGAGCCCTCGATCATTCATCCAGAGTGTTAAGTCCTGTAATTTGCATCTGAGGATAAAATATACCATATTAACACAGGGACAAGGAGAGCTCTCTGGGTCTGGAAAGCTGGTAAGATTTTCCAGAGGAGTCTGCATCTAAGAAATTCTTGCTGCTCAATCCATCCCAGGGTATCTGTCTATTTTAACTTTACATTTTCTAAGAAGATTGTCACAGACCCACAAATGTGAGATCATCGGCACCTCCCATCCTGAGGGGTGAGCACTGGAGGAGTGGAAAAACTTCATTTTTTTCTTTCCTCAGACGACTGCATGAGCAGAAAAGCTCCCGGCATTGGCATTCTGGGGCCAGAAAGAAACGCTTCTGGGATTCAGGCATCTGTCGATGGGATGGGAGCGCGTTGCTGCTTCCTCGGGGGTGAATCAGCCTCCAGGGAAAGATGGGCCGACCAAGCCCCGGGACCAGAAGGAGCTAAGGTGTCGGGTAGCTCATTTAGGATAAACTTTGACCCACAGCTGAGAAAACAGAAGTAAAATCGTGGGGTCCAGGGGAATTGGGATCATACGTGTCTGACCTTTTCTTTGTTGCTATATCGGATCTCTGGGTTTACTTCTTCATTAACGCTCTTACGCCGAAGCCCTTTTATAGAGATGCCAACAGAATCTGCGTTACCCTGTATTCCCAATAAATTAAATGACTAATGAAGTATCCAATCACAGTGGCGTGATGGAGTAGAAAGAGCATCAGATCAAGAAGCGAGAGATGTGGGCTCCGTTCCCAGGGCTGCCACTAACTGGCCTTGCAAGTGAGATGTTTCCCTTTGTAAGGCTCCATTTCATTGTCAGTAAAATGAGCATTTTGTGCTCAGTTGGCTTCAAGCCTCCATTGAGCCTTAGAATTCCATGTAGCTGTGGCCTTTAAGAAAAATAGCAAGTAGCATTCTGGCCACCAAGAGTCCGTGATGGGCCCTCCACTGCCGCCCAGGTGTTGCCGCTGAGATTCTAAGGGAGTCCTTGCAGCGAAGCCGAGCAGTGCGGACACAGTAGGCAGATCCATACCACAAAAGGAGAACGAGAATCAGGCCGGAGGGCATTACCGAGCCCTGGAAAAGGGGCGTCCTCTTTTTTCCTAACCGGTGTGAAGACACGGGCATGGGTCTGGTTTGTCATTCACGTACCTGGAGGGTTTCCATGGGAAATGGTATGGGGGGAAGAAGATGTGTTAGGCGTCAGGCAAAAACCCGATTGTGTCTTCTCCTGGTCTGAAACCTTCCTCAAAATGATGAATCGGGGTGCTGGCCTGCCCCTTACCTAGGGATATGGTCCTTCTGGCCGAGATCCCAGCCTGGTGTCAGCTATAGAAGGAAAGCGTTCTTAGTCTAATGCGAGTACTAGAGGTGTCCTCCGTCAGCCGGTCAAAGCTGACGGGGCTCTTCCTGAGGCAGCCCTGTGAGGAGCAGTCCGGGGTCATCCACCTGTTTTCCCCTCCTCTTCCCTTCTCAGTCATCCTAGCCTCCTCCACACGTGCTAGATGGAGCAGAGCAGCCCCTGAAAGCTCACACTCATCCCCTGCCCCCCAAATCTGGGCGAGGTGCTTCCCTCCCATCCTTATCTCTGTGCTAGCTCTGAGCACGCCGAGTGAGCTTCCGGCGCCTTCTCTCTTGAGGGCTGGAGCCACGGTTTACTTATTTATTCACGTTTGCCCGTGGCAATGCCTGGCTCATGTAGGTGTGGAGTAAAAGGTGTTGACTGAGTGAACGAATGAATAACTGTGTCCAGACAACAGACAGGGCCACCGTCCCTGTGGCTAACGACCTTGAACAGGAAGTATCACCAGGTGATATAATAGACCATGACGAGGAAATGACCTTTGCTTTTGAGAAGCTTCCAGAGTAGTGTGGGTAGGATAGAGGGATAGTGCTTTCTCCTTGTACTGTGTCACTTACATGTAGCCATTTATCTGGCCACCTTGAGTGCCTGGATGTGGCTAGCACAGAGAGGCTGGTGAGGAGTGCCTTCCCAAAGCAGCTGAGGTAGGTGTCATCAAGCTCACACGTCACAAGAAAGTAACCCAGACTCTCTCTCAGATTTAGCTGTTTAAGTATCATTCTAAGAAGCTTGACTCTGGCTTAGAGGTTAATCGCACGTGAGGGTGTGTGTGTGTGTGTGTGTGTGTGTGTGTGTGTGTGTGTTGGATGGACCTCATCTAGTGAAGGGTAAATAGCTCAACGCAGAGAGTTTTCTTGTAAGTATAAACCAAGTGTTTGTGTCGGTGACTTTGTATTCTGTAAGTTATTAGAAGAAAGGGAAATCGGCATTTTGTAAAGGATTTTTTTCTTTCATCAGAATGGTTAAAAAATGAAAATGGAAAAGTGACTCCTAAAGAAATAAGAGTCAGGTATTTGAAAATACTTTTTGTTTTCTGGCGTTGCAGGACACATGAGGTACATGTGTGGGTAGCGTGTCCCCTACGGTCACTTTGTACAGAGAAACCAATCTCGTCCTCTCCCTTGGGAAGGTTTGCTGCACGGAGGAGTGATGTCCCAAATCCAGTACCTTTCGTTTATGGAGATTTTGGTCTCCTAGTCTCCATCCAGCCTTCAAATACTTACTAACCTTTGGATCAATTAGTCATTTTTCCCTTCCTATTTTTTCCATCGTAACTTTGGACCCAAGCTGTCAAGCTTCCCAGGAGTGCGTTGCCATAGGAGCCTCTGTTTGTTTAGGGTGGGGAAGTTGTTTTTGGCAGGTTGGGGGAGGAGCAATGAATTCTAATAGGTATCTGGTATTTTCTCTGTACGTCTGCTCCTTTTTATAAATTCCCTTTTCTTCCCAGATGACCCTTTAAGAGCAGAAAAGAAGCTGCTTCTAGAAATCATGTCTGGGATATAATAATAGGAGTCCAGTGGAACCCAGACGATGCCCCTAGACCGGGGACCCTCAGCCCCTGGACCCTGGGCCCCGGACTGGTGATGGTCTGTCGGGAACCGGGCCACACAGCAGGAGGTGAGCGGTGGGCGAGTGAGCGAAGCTTCTTCTGTATCTGCAGCTGCTCCCCAGCTATTCTCAGTACCAGCATCACCGCCTCAGCTCCACCTCTGATCATCCAGCGTTAGATTCTCATAGGAGCCCCGGTTCCAAACAGGTTGGGGACCGCTGCCCTAGACCATGTCTGCTCTTTTCAAGGTTATTGATGTTATTGATGTTACTGATGTTATTGAAATGAAAAGGAGCCATCCGTGGGGAGCACTTTGCAAAGACAGATTCCCCAGCATCCTTTGTGACTCTACTCAAATGTTTAAGTTGTTCTTATGAAGAGGAAGATCTTCTTTTGATCTACCTTTCATCCTCCGTAATGAAACCATATTTATAAATGTAGAACAAGTATTTTGGGTGGTCTTCAGATGTTTTATAGAAAATTTCATGAAAAAAGAAAGAAAGAAGGAACAGATTAAGTTTTGCTGATGAGTCAGGCAGGGCTGGAGAGAAAGGAACAGATGCCATGTTAGATGAATATACCCCCAACACTTGAAAGAGAAGAAGAAAACCCCGAGGGGGGTCAGTAGGTGTCTCTGGTCCTCTGGGAGGACCCTAGAGCGATGAGAGCGTTAAGGATGCTGCTAGTTGTGTTGTGAGTCCTGTTATTTGGCTGTTGGGTGGACCCGAGATCTGACCATATAGTTATTCCAAGTTCTCCAGAGCCAGAATAACTGGCTCCAGCGTTCAAGACAAATGCTCATCTCGGAATCTTTGTCTTTCATCCCAGCGAGGCTGGTGTTGAAAACAGAATTCATTTTCGCTTCCTGCTCTCAACTGACATTGTTGTGCAGCTGTGTGACAGCTGCTGAGTCCCACCCCACAAGTAGCAGCAGCTCAGTGATTGGCAAGCTGGTCCACATCTGGAACGTTGTGCACATGACCTCGGGACCCCATAGCATAAATCAAAACACTGAAGTAACATCTTGGATGGGCTCGTTCTGATGTAAGTCGATGGCTGAGAATTATTTAACGGTCATTGTTTGAGTTTCGTGGTCTCTCTCATCAAAGCACAGCAAAACAGGGAACAGTTCTTCTGCTTGACATTTAGGAAGGGATTTGGTCGTAAAATGAAAGGTGGCCGCATAGCTCAGGAGTCTGTGGACTGTCTTGTGGCCCAAAGGGTCTGACCACGTGACGTTTCCTGAGGCTCTGCAGGCGGGCGTCCGCTCGGGGTGGGGAACGGCCAGCGTGACTGAGCCGGCGGGCTGGCTGGCGTGCCCTGCAGGATGCTGGGGGACACTTTCCCTCCAGACGTGGGTCCAGAGGAACAGTGTGCTGGGCCGCCGAGCTATGTTTTAACTGCTTGTGGCTATTCTTATCATGCATTCCGTTTTGGGATGAAACACTCCATTAACTCTGGTTTGGCCTGGGCCCCTCTCCTATGTCGTTTCCTGGTAACTCGCGGTGGTGACAGGAGTGGGCGGAAGCACTCCTCTGACCCTGCTCTGACCCTGTCTCTGGCCGATTGATGCTTATACATGTGCAGAGATGCATGTACATGCGGGACTCTCTCTACCAGCCTTGGTGTCCCACATCCTAGGACCACTGCACTCCTGACAGACATCGTTTGAGTCTTCATGGCACCCTGGGACGACTGGGGTCTCTGAACACAAGTACCAGGAGAAAGGGTGGAGATATGGTTCTCCACCCGTGCAAAGCAGCAAAAAGTCAAGACATGAGGTTTCTAATCCCGAGGTCTGCTTGGCCACGGCTGTGTGACCCAGAGCAGTGTTTGTCATCTTTATGCGTCTCCATTTCCTCACTGATGAAATAGGACTTTTAAAACCAACCCTGCCTGATGCATGGGCTTTACCCCCACGGTCAGGATTTAAAGTGGGTGATGCTGCTTTGTAAGCTGCCTGATGTGAGGTCCTGTCATTACGAGAAGGTGAAACGGTTCCTCAAGGTGTCCACACAAACCATCTGAGACCCCAGAGTAGGCCAGGAGCGGGTGCAGCAGGTGAAATTTGACGACCCCTTATGCACAGCAGTCTTATCTCAAGACCTTTCAACGTCTTGAGAATATTAGGTCAGTCACGTCCAGCCCGCTTGTCATCTCCTGTGGTATCTCCCGAGTTCCGTGGATTACGCTGGGGTTGGGGGGTCGGGGGAGTTGGGGCGAAATCCGTGAAACTGGACGTGGACACTGAACTGCCGCCTCCTTCCAGCCTTTCCAAGCAGATGGTTGGTGTGACACTATCAACAACCGGGCCTACTGCCACTATGACGGGGGCGACTGCTGCTCTTCCACACTCTCCTCCAAGAAGGTAAGCCGGGGCTACGGGACGGGGTCGGGGCCGGGGGCAGTGCCAGGAATAAGGGCAGCCCCTGGGGCTCATTCCCCGTCCTGGTGTGTGCTCACCGGCGTTTATTCAGTGGTTGAGAGGAGGGACTTATAATGAACAAACACTAGAGGTTCTAAAGTGACTGGATTAAGGGTACTGGTTTTGAGAATAGATTCTTAGAATATACTCATTCTCTGACTGTCAGTCTAGTAACTCCTCTAGGAAAGCCAGTCATGGCTACTGAGGGACTCAAGCCTGCTTTACTGTGGGCCAGGAGACATCTCTGTGGGCACGGGATGGCCTCCACATCTTGGGGAGGCAGGGTGACCAATGAGGCGACAGTCAATTATCAGTCATAATTAAATTAATAATCCTAGAAAGCATATCATAAGCTTATGCAGACGCATGCTGAGCAGCCACCATAAGCTACCTGGAGCACTCCCTGTTCGCACCCCGAACAGTAGTCCTTTTCCTGGTGCTTAATAAGCGAAGCCTGGAAAACTCAACAGGCTGACATTGCAATAATGTGGATAAAAATCCAAGTGCTCCAGCAATAATTGATGCTAGTTGGCCAATTTGATGAATCGGAAACATACAAAAGGGAGTATTTCCATCCTTGCACGTGTCTCCACAGTGAAGTCTTGCCTGTATGATCAGCTCTATTCAGACCCCAAAACTATGGCTCCTAAGAGCTAATATGTCCTGATGTGCCAGGCACCGTTCTCACCACTTAGGCAAATCGACTCAGTAATACAGAGCGGCGCTCAATTCAATTGAGCCCTCTTTTGCTCTAAAAAGCCATACATCCCAAACCAAGAGAAGCAGATCAAGGGCTTGGGTTGCAGGTCAGAAGTCATGCCCACTAATTCCTATTCTCACTTGTGGGAAGTAACCGCTCAATGATCTCCACTCAGGAAGGCGTGATGACTTAGGGAAAAAGCAAGCAGCTCTCCTTCCCGTCGCCCTGTCACTCGGAGCATCTTGGGTTTGAATCTAACGGATTCCACTGAGTGGCCGGCACCCAAGAACCAGGATGGAAGAGGCACTTCAACCCCCGCCCCCGTTGACTCTTAAATCATATTTCACTTCCTATGCGAGAGCATGCTGGGGAATTTCTCCTGAACGACCTCAGCTGTTCACCGGCCCGAGCGCCCGGTCACCACGCTCATCTCTGTGGTGTCCTGGACTGTTGAAAGATGTCTGTTTTTGTCTCATTTGAGTGTCCATGCCCGAGGGACAGAATCTCTTTTACATCATGTGTCCTAAGTGGCCAACTCTCTCCGCAGCTGGCTGTGGACATCCCAAGAGTGGGTTTGTCTGTTGTTGGTGGCAGTGCCAGCAGTGGGGTGCCGCTTCTTCTGGACCATCTGTGCTGTGGGGGAGGGGATACGTACTCGGCAGGAGGGCAGTCCAGCCACAGACAGTGGCTAGGGAGATGCGTTGCTTCACCAAGCCCAAGTGCATCCTCGGTTTATGAAAAAAAAAAAACCCTCCTGCTTGTGGAGCTGGTGGACAATCCTGTTGCCCGCAAATGCCAAGGAACAGGGGTCGGGGAGCTGAGCCACGGAGCTTTGGTTCTCCAAACACTGTGTGGTGACCTTTAGTTAAGTCACCCAACCTCTGTTGGCCTTTCCCGTAAAAAGAAAATGCTAACCTTCATCTCACTTACTTTTCAGGGGTTTCATGCCAATAAAAAGCAGTAGTTTTAGATATTGGTGGTACTATTAAAAGAAGGAGTAACAGGAGTTATCAGTCGGTGCCTAGAAATGTGGGGTTTTTTTTGTACCCATCATTGTATTTAAATCACAGATTCCCCGCTGGGTAGTACTTATTGTCCTCCTCACCTTACACGTGAAGAAGACAAAGCGTGGAAGGTCTGCCTCGCCGCAGGAGACGTGGCGTGTGCGGGAGAGGACCGAGCGTTCGTTTCAGGGCTGTGATACTAACACGAGTCCTGCTCTCCCTCCAGGGCCACGGGAGAAAGTGAAATCTGGTGGGAAGGGGGACGCTCGGCACAAATGCGGGTTACTGCATCTCTTCTTTGACCCCGCTCCCCCACAGGTCATCCCATTTGCTGCTGACTGCGACTCGGATGAGTGCACCTGCCGAGACCCCAAGGCCGAAGAAAATCAGTAACGGTGGGATCGAGCCCCTCAGGCCTCCATGGAAGGAAGCAGAGGCAAATGAAGAGGAAAGTTCACGAAATAAAGGAAGGAGGAAGCACATGAAGGAGCTTAGAAGGGGTGCAGGAGGATGTTTCTAGGTGCCGGCTGTTGTATCCTGTAGCTAGAGTAGTGAAGAATCATAGGCAGAGGTGTCTTCAAAGAGGCAGTTGATTAAAAGTAGGAGAAACGCAATAGGTGTACGAGGACCCTCCTTCTTCATTTGTACTCTGTCCCGCCCCATCCTCAGCTCCTGCCCTGCTCTGCACTCTGCACCCTGCCTCCTCTTCGGCCCTACCCAACTTGTAGACCGATACCAAAACGCTAGACGAGAAGCAGCCAGGGACACCCTCTTCGTACCCTTTTTAGAGGAGTCGTCACCCTTCAGGGCTCGTCTGCTCTAAGCTGGCTCTCTCCCTGTCTCTTGTGTAGTCTCCCTTACTGATGATGTGGTTAGTTATTCTTTATAAGTATTTAAACATAATTATACAAATATATATATTTTTGCTGTCTACTAAGCTAAGAATTATCCATGGTTCCACACATCCAAAATGAACGCTGGGGGGTTGAGGACACAGAGACAAGTCCTGTCATCTCTCCGTGATGGGGATTGGCAGGTCGAGAGCGACGGGATGGAGTTCTCAGTGATGCGCTGGGAGCTGGGCCCACTTTGGGAGGATGGGGGTTGGAATGAGGACTCTCAGAGGCATGGAAAGTGGGGTGGGCGTATCCATCGTGATGGGTCTGGGAGAACTAGACTGTGGCTCTCAAGTGTCCATCCAGAAAGATCACATTCGCTTCTCCTCGCTTCTCAGAAGTCTTAGCTGGCGTCGGTGGGACCCAGGGTTTTCCACACGTCCGCGTGTGCCTCCCCAAGTGTGGTGCTCGGCCAGCCTGTCCGTCAACGAGTCCGTATTAGGGCGCATTCTCTTGTCGCCAGAGTTACAGCAACTCGCACATTTCCATACTTGGTCCATGGTCTCTCTCACCCCTTCTGAGTCCCCAAGCCTGGCCATCATTCACAGCCACATGGCCAGTTGTGGATTTTCTGGGGGAAGAAAACACGATATGGAGACGACATGGGGGAAAGGCAGGAGGAGCTGGAAGGGCAGAGACGGAGGAGCCCAGGGAAGCCACAGTGAGGTCAGGGGCCCAGGGCGGGAGGTCGGATGGCCCCGAGGAGACTGGGCCTTGTTCCAAGCCTCCAAAGCAGCCCCAAGGTGCCCTTGAGTAACACAGAGCCTGAGGTAAATTCTGTTCAAGCGCAGTGTGTCAGATCTGTGACCCAGCGATTCTGATTAGAGCAAGCTCCGGAGACACGTGGAGCGAGGGCGACACTCTGTGGGCAGAGAGAAGAATTTCCGTCAGGTGGGGTCCACTTTGCTGTTCTGTCTTGTTCGGGAGGTGGGCTGCACGGGCCGTGACCGCGCCGGCTGGCTCTGGTGCCGTCCCGGGCTCACTGTTTTTTTTTTGGCATGAGGTCTGTAGTAGTTACGTGTCTTGGAAACAAGTTCTAGATTAGGCTTTGGAGAGAGAGAGTAAGGAGCTAATTTCTCGTTCAGCGCCCCGGTTTATCATCTCGGGAAGGGCTTGAAGCTTGCCTCCCTCAAAGCTACTTCTCCAACGGAAGCCAAGAGCAGGCAAAAATGAGGGTGCAGCCCTGGCCGCCGTTGGTTCTGACCACGAGTTTCTATTCTCGATCATCGCCGAAGCAGTGGCTTTGGAGAGGAAGAGGAAATAGTACCTGCCATTATCTTGAGCCAGACTTCATATAGGAAAGAATATTCTGGAATGGAAGGAAAAGGGTTGGGGGATACACACACATTTATCTGTGGGGTGAGAAGGGAGGGTGGCAAGGTCACGGGGGGAGGGAAAGAGCAGTTTGTCCATCCAGACAACTCTCATTCTCTCTGTTTGCAGCTGTGAGGGACACGCAGGCTGGACACCGTTCACTGTCTGGCTTTGCAGTGAGCACCCCCAAGAAGAGAATAGATATTTATTTCTGGGATTCTGGTAGGCATTTCTATGGGAAAGTTTAGATTCTCCATTTTTAAAATCCGTCGTAAATTTGTTTTCTTGGGGAGAGTCTCCAAATTCCTGGAAGGGCATCAAGCCCTGCGTAGGGACCCTGCCTTGCTGGTGGCCAAGGCGATGGCCGAGGTGCCCGGACCTTGCTTGGCTTATGAAGCCACAGCCCGCTGGGGCGTGGAGCCTGCGTCTTGCCACCTCTGTGCCCACGCTCTCCACGGACACCACGTGAGAACGGCTCTCTCTCTCACGCTTCATTGAAAGATGCTTCACTCTCGGTCGGCGACCCCTGCCCTTCACCACTGCCCTGGGCAGGTGGGAGACGGTGTCCGTGGTGTGTGGCTGGCAGGCCCCTCAGCCTGCAGGCTGCCAGCCTCAGTCAGCTCCGGCCGTTCACAGACACCGGGCCCCTTTAGCCCTCCCTGGGGACCTGCGCTGTGAGACTCTCGGGTCACTCGTGAAGCCGAGGGACTGGCCGTCCGCTCACGCTCGCGCCGTGCGGTTGTCTGCGCTCTGCACCTCTTGCCTGCTCGGGGTCACGGAGGGACCGTCCCAGAGGCTCTTCCCTCTGTTTCTTCGTTCCAGAATCACTTCTCTGCTTCCCCTTTTTCTTAGTAGCGCGGGGCTCTGGTGCCCAGCTTGCCCGAGGCTAGTGGACTCTTGGCGACTCGGGGGACAGCCTCCCGCCAGAGACAGGGGCGGATGGAGCGTGGAGAATGAGCTGTGCCCAGGAAAGGAGAGAGCTGTTGCGATCTGCTCCTTCCCGTCCCTCCATCATGAGGCGTCGGACGCGGCAGTCCCTCCGCCCCGTGAGACGGGTCCCACGCCGTCCGTCAGGCCGCCCCCTGGGGCTCGATGGAAACGGTGCGAGGAGCCCATCTACTGTATCGTGTCATGAACAGCTACCGCCAGTTATTTTGTGAGACTGTGAGATGCTCATTAAAACATCAGCACACGCAACGGGAGGCGTCCTTACTGTCTTATTTTTTGTTTAAATCGTCCCGCCATCTCCACGTCGCTTCCCGTGTGTTTGTGCCGGGTCCAGACGTTCGTGATTGATTGATCATTCCTGTCGGTCCCGTAGATCCCGTTTATTAGGTCAATGGTATGCGTAAGGAAGACACACGTGAAGGTTCGTCAGAAGAGATGGCGCTTACAGAAGCAGAAGACACAGTAGTAAGTGTCTCGTGAGTGTGAAAATAAAGCACAAGGTTCGTTTACCATGCAGGGGAAGTAAGCGTCGCTCCTGGGTGCCAAAGGCAGGTCACACGTGAAGGGTGGTCCGTGAAGGATGCATATGATCTCGATAGGCAGAATCAAGAAAGAGTGAGGGGAGAGTCCATGCGAAGTGAAGAAAGGGGTTAACGACACGCAGCTGGGAACTGGGGAAGCCTGGGTGACATTGGGCATCGCTGGGGCGTCTGGCTGAGCTAGAAGGTCGAACCCAGCTAACACGCGCCGTGCACTTGGCAGGCACGGTCTTATGCAATCCTCGCCTGCATCCGCAGCATCCGTGTTCTCATTTCAGAGATGAGGACAAATCTGTGATCCAGAATGTGTCTCAAGGTCACATGACTGTACGTAGGGTCATGCCTGGTCCTGTGGAGACGTCAAGACGTAGGAAGGAAAGGAACATGGGGGCTAATAGGATGTGTCCAGGGGAGAGTCAGGGAGAAATGTCCTAGATGATGCGTCCGTGTTAAGCTTACACACCCAGAAAGGTTGTCGCTGACAGAAAAGGCAGCCAGGAGGAGCAAGATTTTGGAGAAAGACCACGTTTTTGCTTTTTTGATAAAATCAGTTCGAAGGCCAGTGAGATACCAGTTGGACGTTGCATGCGAAGCAGTGTTTGGCACCCTGGCGGAGGCGTTCGTGACTGGGGACAGTTCGCAGAGGTCTCCGGCCACGGTGAGCACTGCCTGGCTACCCAAGGGATTGGTGGGTGGTTATCCAAGCACACCTGGGTGGCCCCTGGGGGCGACTTAGGAATAGAGAGCTGAGAATGTGGGCTTGGAACTCAGAAGAGCGGTTTCGACGAAACATGAATATTCGAGAGTAGAAAGCGCATTCCCTGCCACTCTCTCTCTGGTTTACGAAGAGCTTTCTTAGGCTTTACTGCTGCCCGTGGGTTAGGATGTTAGGGTTTTGTTTCGGATGTGTTGCTTTTACAGGTGGAGAATCGGAGAGTCGGAGAGGTTACTGAAAGATTCAAGTTCATACGACTAAGTGCGGGTTTGGTGCGGAACCCCGGTCGCCTCGCGCCAGGCGTCACGTGGGGTGCGCTGCCCACGGAGGAGCGTTTGGCCCGCTGCGCCCCGCGCGGACCCCGACCCAGCTGGAATGCGGACACGGGGCGTCTTTTCACCCGGCTGTGTTGCGAGGCGCTTGTTGGTTTCCCCGCGGCCTCCTTGGTAACCGAGATAGGAAAACAGAGGAGGCCTTCTGGAGCGCCGTCCCCCGGCCCGCCGCCGTGCCAGGCCCTGAGTGTAAGCAGATGCCCCAGCACATGTCAGCTGGGCCAGCTGGCCCGCGACATCTGGCCAGGCTGCCTTCCCCCTAATGGCTTCCCCAGGGACAGCCCTGGAGAGAGACCGTGGAGCTCTGGTTTGCATTGACTGACAAACTTAGATGGCAGGGTGAGTCACCTGTCCGCTGGCAGACTCAGGCCAACCAGATGATGCTGAGGGGCTCAGGCTGGGGCGGAGGGTAGAGAGAAGGTTTTCCACGTGTACTTGGCTTCAGGGCATCTCTGGAGCCGGCTTCGGGTCATCTCTTTTTAATGTCACCCCAGGAAGACCCCTGATTCTGGACCCTGCATTCTTAGGTTGCCCAGTGGTTGGCTCAGAGGTAAAAGGGGGTGGTGGTGAGAATATTTTGATCGTCGGGGTCCATGCTCCCTGTGCCTTGGGTGTCTGGGTCTGGTACAGGGTAAGACCAGGTTAGGAAATAATGGTGATTTTCAGTCTGCTCGTCTGAGCCTGCCTGGGCGTGAGTGCACGCTTTCGGTCGGAATCCAGCCTGGTGGATTATTAGTCCAGTTGTGAGTTATTCTAATGGGCTAGTTGGTCTCTCTCTCTCTCTCTCTCTCTCTCTCTCTCTCTCTCTCTCTCTCTCTCTCACACACACACACACACACACACACACACACCTCACATGCAATTGTGCTCTCTGAACTTTTGGTCATGTTTTAAATATAGTTTTTTTAAAGCCATGCCATGTGCCACTTTACGGCCCCAGATTAAATAGTTAGGAGGTGACCCTGATTCCAAGTATTAAGGGAAGGATATATATATATATATTTAATTTTTAGTTAAAAAAACAAACCTATGTCAGCAAGACAGTGTAATCTATCCACAGTTTTAGAGGGTCACGTTAATGCTAGAGAATGTCCCAGGATCCTGCCTGGCTAGCAGGCTCATTAATGAACAGGCTGCACCCACCCACATCAATTTCAGAGGGACACAGTTTACCTTTGTGACGTGGAGAGGGCTCCAGGCAGTGGGCGTGGCTTGGGGAGAGTAGCAAGGGTCCCCCTAGATATAGATGAAGTTCCTGGAGGTACCAGGCCTGGCTCTCTCGGGGCGCACTGTGGCAAGCGCTTACGTGTTTACACCTCCTCGTTCCGAGGAGAGACTTCAGAACTGAGACCCAGCGCGGACTTCCAGCTCGGGAGACGCTGGCAGACGCAGACGGGGTCTTTGGGTCCCCTTTGTAAAGTTTATATTTGGAGGGTCGTTATGAGCATTCGGTGGAGTAACATTAGTAACCCTCGAAAACACAGCACATAAAGTGTCCCCGCTGAGTTCCTTCCCCGTAGTATAGCTGGAGCTCAGTAAATACTTACTAGTAATACTTATTAATGAAGGAATGTTCTTCCTTTTCCAGTGGCATGCCCAGTATCGCCCTATTAGCATTTCAGATGTGCTTAAAAGCTCACCACGTGTTTCCAGGTTCCATTCTTGCTGTGTCTTGGATAAGAGTTTCCTCTAGGTTGGTTCATGCTTGGGGAAGATGAAATAGGATAGAAAAGAGCTGAGTCTAGAGAAGGGTTGAGTCCGGCAAGACCTGGAAGTGAGGGCCAGGTCGGATCCTGGCCACACCTGTGTCTCCGCCTCCAGAGGAACTCCGGGCCTCTGTCCTCACAGATAACTCGCTGGCCGGCGGTTGCCCTCCCCATGGCGGTCCCGTCAGGTTCTCTGTGAATCTCCTGGCCAGTGAGAACCTCAGCTAACCTCTGGCTTCCCACACAGGACCTGCCTCGACCTCGGGCTTTTGCGTTCCCTCTGAACCCAGCTCCGCCCCTGCCTGCTTTGTGGTCCCACCTCTCCTAGCTCCAGCATCTGTCCAGACTGGCCTCTGCAGCCCACTGCCACCCACATTCCCGCTGCTGACACTCGCCACCCATCTGCCTTCTGCTTGATCAAACTGTGAGGGTCTCACGACCCCAGTTCCGTGCCCCGGTGAGGCCATCGCCCCGGAGAAGGGCAGACAGGTGAATGCTGGCAGGAAAGTGTCAGCCCCTGCTCTGGAGAGTCTGGGGTGGGGGTGACAGGGGGAGCAACAATTTGTAGATCAAAGCTGTTTGGGCTGTTTGTGGAGTTTTCCAGATTTCTCCCGGGAGGCCCCATTCTGGGGCCGCGGGTGGGAAAGCCCACACCTGGGAGGCCTGCTCGTCTTGCCCACCCTGTCTTCATCCCATCCCGGGCATTCCTGAGAGGTCCCCGCGGCCCTTGCTGGTGGCCTGGCCCCGGGCTCTGTGGGGAGGAATGCCGCTCCACTCAGACATTCCAGCTGCTGCTCAAACCCAGTGGCACTCGTTAAATCCCGAGCCACCCCCTCTGCTTTGAGTGTTTGCTGGTGTTGCCGAGGCGACCAAATACCCTGTCTTTATGTTCCCCAGCTCCTTGCCCTGCTCCAGTCAGCTCCATCACCGACACCTCTCTCACAGCCTCCTCAGCCCTCTCCCTAGTTGCCAAGGGACATAGAGGCTACAGAGGGAGGATCAAAACATCTCCCCCGTCTGGTACCCGAGAGAGACTGTTTGGAAGGCCGGGAGGTCTGAAGTGTGTTAGGATGACTTTCCCGGTCAGGGGTTGGCCAAGGTGTGGGCGCAGCAGGTCAGTGGGCGTGGGAGGGTCCCATCGCCGTGCAGACAGCTCAGTGGCTGGCAAGGTCTGTCTGAGAATGCGACCAGGCTACAGGGTGTGGGGAGGGTTATGCTCTGACTGCTATGCCAGTGTAGATCAATCAACACTCGTTGAGGGCAGATGTGGGAGGGGTCCCATGTCCACGTATGCCGGTGAACTCATGTCACAAGGGGCCTTGAAAGTGCAAGGCCCAGCCCCCAGTAGCGGATAGGGGGGCGGTGGGAGCGGGGGGAGCAGTAAGATCAGGACCTGAAAAATGTGTGTGACCCCTCCCCCTCCCCAGCAAAACAAAACAACAGACAGAAACTTGTTGGGTCCAATTCTGCTCTTCGTTCGGTTCACTCACCATGCTGACCTTCAACAATAATCATTTTATGATGTTGCATAATTTCAGGAATTTGGTTTGGGGTTGGCAGGGCGCGTCTCCCCTTTCATGTGACACGGACAGAGGTTGCTGGGTGCCGTGCAGCTGGCAAGGCAGCTCTGTCCACGCGTCAGGTGCCCCTACAGGAATGTCTTAGAGCCTGGCCTAACTCGTACCGTGGCTCAGAGCACTGACTCGTGGCCTCTCCAGCACGGTGGCCCCAGCCTGGTGGCCCCAGTGCGGTGGCCTCAGATTTTTCATGTGCTGCCTGAGAAATCCAAGAGTAAGAGTTTTCAGAGAAAGGGCAGAAGTCTCAAGGCCTCTTACGATTCGGACTGGGAAGTCACACAGTGTCACTTTCACCAGAATCTATGCGTTAAGACAATCAGTCTGAACCCGCCCAGATTCAAGGGCAGAGCCAGTAGAAGACACTGCTAGATGGGAGGGTGTCAAAGAATTCATGGCCATGTTTGGAAACCGCCACAGTCCTCATCTGCTTTTAATAACAGCTCCTGCTTGCACGGAGCCCAGAACTTTGCAAGGGGGCCTACTAAGCATGCAAGAGCTTAACATCTGGTTAGGGAAGATGAAGGACGGGACTCACATTCTGGTGGCAGTGGAGATGACATCTATTTAAGTTACCTTGTAGAGAGAAAAAAAAGATTTCGAGTGTTTGGGCCACCCACCACGAAGCATTCCACAATAACCAGCCTCTCCCAAATACAAGAAAGGCATGTGGCATTTTTCTCAGATGCCCAAAGTACACATTGCATCGACTTCCACAGTGTCTGGAACTTCTCTGTCATCTCTCTCTTCACATCTGTGGTGATGGGCTCAGTGTCTAACCTTCCCCATAAAAGGCCATGCTCTGTGATGGAGAACGAGCTTGTCTTATGTACCCGTGTACCTTCTGGCCACGCGTGGCATCGGAATTACAGCAGATACGCGGTAAATAACATCTCACTGGCTAATTATTTGGAGAAGGTGGCGGAGAGAAAATGAGAGTCATTGCTGCATAGTGATATTTGAAGTTGATAATTTGCTGTGAAATATTTAACGTTTTTTCCCTAGTTAGGATAATAGGCTGTAAGGCCTATGTATCTGAAACCTAAGGTGAACATTTAAACTAACAACTCCCCAGTTGTTCCAACTGGATGACTCTGATTATTTCAAGGTAAAGGCGACGCCCACACACCTGGCAGTTACTAACAGCTGCGTTTATTATGTAGTTGATGATTCCATTTCTTTATGATCGTACAACAATTCCCTTTTAAACAATACTGCTGAGCCTGACGTTCCTCACGTGTTCGTTCTTCCTTCTGCAGTAGTGGAGTGTCTGTCTTCACACTGCATTTTTTAATAGAACAATTGAACATAGAGACGTAAGGTTAACTGAAAATAGCGCATAGGCCGTACTCCAAGGGAAATGATCGCACTCTCGGTGAAAGGTCGAGCGCCATGATGACGTGTCACGTCCACTCGGGGAGGGGACACTGGGCCCTCCTGGGGGCCGGGAGGGAGCTGGTGGACATAAGACCTGTTTGGCAGCCTGAGAACTCGGGGATTAATACTGGCCCAGAGCCACGGTCCTTTCTAGTGAGGACGGGCTCCTCTGGGGGAGCTTTGGGGGGTGACATCGGGGTGCGATCGACAGTGTCTTCTCAGCGCACAAGGCCTCAGGGATCCCAAGACTCTCTCCTGCCCCGTTCATACTGGCCTGATGGGAACTCAAAAGTAGGTGGGACCCAGCTATGAGAGTTGTGTGTGCGCATTGTGTGTGTGTGGTGTGTGTGTGTGTGCGCGGTATGGGTGTGGTGTGTGTACGCAGTGTGAGTATAGTATATTGTGTATGTGTAGTGTGTATAGTGTGTTTATTGTGTATGTGTAGTGTGTGCACAGTGTATTGTGTATGCATAGTGTGTATATAGTATTGTGTAGTGTGTGCAGAGTGTGTATTGTATATGTGTAGTGTATATCCAGTATGTGTGCAGTGTGTATATGTAGCGTGTGTAGTGTGTACACATGTTAGTATGTAGTGTGTGTTATATATGCGTGTATATTCTATGTGTAGCGTGTATTATGTATGCACAGTGTGTATATAGCGTATATGTACCATGTGTGGTCTGTATATGTGTGGATTGTGTGTCGCATGTGTATGTGCATGTGGTGCATGTACTGTATGTGTAGTGTGTATTGTGTCTGTAGTATGTGCATAGTATATATTGTGTATGCGTAGTATGTATGGTATTGTGTAGTGTGTATAGTGTGTATGTAGTGCATGTATATACTGTGTGTGTGTGCAGTGTATTGTATGTGTAATGTGTATATGTGTAGTGTGTATTGTGTGTATGTAGTGTGTGTAGTGTGTATGTACAGTGTGTGTACAGCATATGTGTAGTGTGTGTAGTATGTGTGTGCGCGCAGTGTGTGTATTGTGTACATGTAGTGTATTATGTGTATGCGTAGTGTGTATGTAGTGCGTGTGCGAGCAGAGGGTATATGTAGTGTGTCTGTGTAGTGTGCATGTGTGTGCAGTGTGTATATTGTGTGTACGTGTAGTGTGTATAATGTATGCATAGTGTGTATGTAGTGCGTGTGTGCACAGAGGGCATATGTAGTGTGTGTGTGTAGTGTGCGTGTGTGTGTGCAGGTGTGTGTGTGTGTGTCTGTGTGCACCCATGGGTGCCGTGAGGAGGCCCGAGGGGACGCTGAGGGAGGAGGATCCTGGGGCAGAAGGGACAGAGGAGGGAGGGGAGGGTCGCAGGCCGGATGGTGACGATGAGCAGAAGGAAGGAGGTGGCGGGCCGTGGGAGGGCAGGGAAGTCAGAGGAGGGGGTGACAATGAGCTTCTAATAAGACAGACAAGGGGGGGACAAAAAGGGTGACCCATGCCTCTCACTGTCCTCCCTCCCTGGCCCGCCGGCCGGCATCTCACCCACCCTAGGGCGGGGAGGTGGCGACACCCACCCCTTGTGCTCAGGGACCTGGTTCTCCGAGCAGACATGGAGAAGGGACGGGACGCGGTGGCCGGGGCAGAGCCGCTCCCGCCTCGGCCTGCCCACCGGTGGGCGTCCCGCTGCCGAGGGCATCTTCCTCCCCGGTGATGGTGACACCCCCGTCCCCGAGGCATCTCACCCAAGGCCCTGCACTCACCAGAGGTGGGACCCGCGTTTTCTGTAGTCTTTGCCCTGGAAGTGGTGGGGGGTCCCCGAGGCGGGAAGCCAGCCTGCCACTCCCTCTGGGGGAGCAGCGTGTGCTCACAGCCAAGCTCGGGCCTCGCTCATGCTGGGGGCTGTGGGGGCGGCTAGGGGCAGAGTGAGGGTGTACCCCGGAGGGCCCGGGGAGCTCCCAGCTCACTCGGCCACCCCCTGCCCCGGCAACACTGACAGCAGGGCTGCAGTGGGCAGAGGGCCACGCTCCCGTGCCCCGGAGCTGTAGCACTCGCAGGGAGTAAGCGAGGTGTTCGGGGCAAGTCGTGCATCCTCTCTCTGCCTCAGTTGTCTTGTCACTGAAATGGAGCTGAGAACAGCACTTCGGGCAGGGGCGAGAATTCAGTGGCATGTGAAGCGCTGCCTGGCACAAAATAAGCACACAAGGGACGCAACCTGTCGTTACTACTGCTTAGAAAAAAAATCGAGAAAGCTCCGTGGCTGGCCTCATCGATCTGGCAGCCTCCTCCTCACCTTGCCCTGGCGTTCCCACGTCAGGAGCCCACAGGCAGGGGAGCTGTACGTGCGTATGCGGGCCCCTGGGGTGTGTGGGGATGGATGGCGAGGGCCCATCGGGATAGCCCACCTGGCCCTGCAGAGAGCGAGCGCTTTCTGAAAGGCTGGGCTTCCTGGTGGCTATCCCCCTCACGACACCTGTGACAACGCCTGGGCAGTGAGTGGGGCAGCAACGCCGGCCAGCTTCACCTGCGGTCAGGTGAGCGCACCTACACGGAATTTCTACTGCTCCTGGCAACGAGGCGGGGGTGAAAATGGGGGCACCCTCCTGCTGAGGCTCACCCAGAAACCTGGTTTGCACAACTAGCGACATGGTTACACTTAGCAAGGGGGGCGGGCGGGGAACGCACGCAAGTTTTTGGTGACGAGTAATGACTCCGGTTCACGGGAACACTGACACGGCGGTACGGACCCCTCCTGGCCCACAGCAGACATCGGACGAGCCTTATCCGTCCAGGGCGAGTGGTGCTGACCCCAGTGGGTCGGGAGCCTGGTGTCTACCGGGGTCTACGGGGTCTGCAGACGCTCAGCCTGGAGGCACAGGAGTTTTTAGAAAACAGCACATTCCACTTCTTTTGCACACCGTGCACTGCTAACCTGCTTCCAGGCAGACCGCGCTGAAGGTAGCGTCTGTTCCTCTCACAGACAGGAGAGAGAGGAGAGGACGGAGGACATTAATTCCAGTCCCGTAACACAGACGGGGAGCCGGAAACCCAGGAGCGCGCTGGGGCACCGAATAGGGGCTGGGTTCACCGGTGGGTGTGGAGTTAGCGTTAGGAAGGCCTGAGGGGCAGGGGAAGCACGAGACCTACATGGGGGCCACCTTCCCCATCTTCTTCTTCTCGTCCTTCTCTGGGTCCTGGCCTGGGCTCCCAGCCTGGGACGATGCAGCCTGCAGCTGGGCTCACAGCTTTCTGGCCTTGTCCCTGTCCCCAGTGGCAATGGACTCAGGAACTCAGGGGGCACAAGGTGCCTTGACCTGATGGATGACAGAACTCTTGAGCGTTCTGATGAAACTCTTGGGGGATGGGGGGATAAAAGGAACAAATCAACCACAAATCAAGTCCCAACCCAGTCGGCTATGGAGGGACGCCACCGGCCAGCAGGCGTGCACGCCTGCTCAGGCCGAGGAGTTCTACGGGGAGCCAGGATCAGTCTTCCCCTGGTGTCGATGGTGCCCGTGGAGATGTCAACGTTCCATTAAAAAATGCTAAAAACCCGCCCGCCAGCCCGGACGTCCCGCCCCTCCCCTGCGTCCTGCCGGCGGCTTGGCGCTAGACGTCTTTGCTGTCGCCGTAGTCGTTGTAGGGCACGCTCAGCGTCTGCTCCTCGCACGTCTTCCGGAGGTCCTGGCTGAGCTCGGACCAGTCCAGGCCGTAGGGCTTGATCTCGCTGTAGCGGCAGCTCAAGTACTTGAGGGGGCTGCGCCGCAGGCTTATCCTGGGCTCCTGCAGGAGGCCGTTGCACCAGCCGCTGAGGTCCCCCAGCTGGGACAGGATGAGGCCAGCTTTCCTGGGGATTAAGCACGGGGGTTAGAAAGACGAGAAAGCGGGGAAGGCAGACGGGGGACACCGGGCACTCCAAGAGGCCGGTCTGTCTCGCTTATTGTCTTATCGTTGGCATTGAGAACTGGGGCCCTGCGTAAGTCTCTGTCGAGAGAATGAGTGAATGAACAAATGAATGAATGAATGAATGAAAAAATTAATCGATAGGATGGTTATGCAAAGTGGGGCAGTTACCGAGCGAAACAGAAATAAAATGCAAGAGAAAAAAAATAACTAATAATTTAGTGGTAATAGCCGTCCTGTTAGAGTCGGCCGTTTTGAAAGACAAATCAAATCAATTTTCTTCAAAGCCAGTAACTGATCATCATTAAATGACAAGGTGTCTGACTATGTCCCTTTTCAAGGTTATTTCTGAACTGAGTGGAAGCAGCTGATAGACTGAACTTCCGGGGGATCCCCAATGCACCTGGTTATTCCTGTACGGAGGTAATTAGCGTGTGACACGGATGAGGACAATGACGCAGGGTCCAGTGGTGCACTTCGCCCACTTAACCTCCGGGAGGGCTCGTGTTCCCTTAAGCCATCTATCTCCCCCAGGAAGGATGGCATAGCCATCGAGCCCCAAACGAGAGTGGAAACAGGGGTGACAAGAGGGCACCTGAGCTGTGGCAGATCCCTGAGAAGGGAGCAGAGGGGGTGTGGTACCCCACATTCACACACGCTGGAAAGGAGTGATCCCTTCCAGGCCAAGAATGGTGTGGTCACCTCTGTGTACAGCTTGAGGACATGGGCTGCCACCACCCTCTACCCACTGGCAGGTGTGCTTCCTCCTGACACCCATTTCTGGTGTCACAGGTAGGGACCGCCTGGTAGCCAGTTCTCAAATCCTCAATGGTGACTTTGCATTCATTCAACAGTTCCTTCCAGAACATGGAGATGTCTGCACCCCACTGAGAGCAAGCGTGCAAAGAACAATAGCCACTTCGCGTCATTCCCCTTCTGTCCTGGCAGCGAGCCCTGGGGGTGAGCTCACTGCATTCCTAGGAGGGCAAGTGGGAGACGGGCGGGGCTGACGGCGGAGGAAAGGTGTTGGGTTGAGGCAGTGTGAGGCCGTCCGAGGCGCAGGCATGTTTGCTCCAATGTCAATGGCGGGTCAGAGGAAATCAAACACACACTCGGCCTGCCGACCAAATACCGCCCTGTGCAGATGGTCTCTCCTCTGCCTATCAGGCTCTGCCGTTGGGCCAAGCAGGCTTTCCAAGAGTCATCATCAGCAGGGACTTTGGTGGCCCATCCTCTTAATCTGTCCTCCTGCATGTCATGAGTCGCTGACAACTTTTGGGGAGGTGGAGGCAAGAGGAATGAAAGAAGAGTAAAGAACAGCGTCTCTACCACCTTCGAGAAATTGGTACAGGAACGTATCCCAGCCATCCTTTCCAACAAATGGATTTGATTAGCCCATAGAGTCTTTGGGGCTACTCGCACCGCTCACTTTTTAAAAAATAATAATTAATTTGGGTCTGCCCTTGACCATGCCAGCGTCCATGGCCTCCCTCTTTCCTTGTTTTTTTATTTTTTTAGGCAAAGCAACCTTTGGTTGACCTCACAGACTGCAAGGACCTTGTCAGCTTACAACCCCTTATTTTTTAAGCCTACAGCACCTCGTCTTCCTAGGTGGTCTCCCATCCAAGTGCTAATCAGGCCCGACCCTGCTTAGCTTCCAAGGTCAGAGGGTATCGGGCTTGTTGCGGGTGGCATGGCCGTAGCCGCCCTCTTTCTTAATAGCAATGCAGCCAGTGCTGTTCTCAAAATATTTTACCCCCAGCTCAACCTGGAGACCTCCACAAATTTTCATGGAAATGGACAGAGCTGAGCCGCGGGACTCCCTTCCGCGTGCTCACAGGAAGTAGGTACTCGGTCGTCAACGGATGCTCACGGCTGACGGCAGAGAGGGCTGATGTGTCTCAGGGCAGAGACTTTCTCTTTCCCCTGGTTCTCCCTGAGATCCACAGCACTCATAAGAAAAACTTTATCTTCCACAAGCTAAAGAAGCTACACATTTCTTTTCTAATCTCTATACAGCCTTGCAAAACCAGTCTAAAGGTCTCCTGGAAGGAGCATTTGGGGAGAGGTGTGTATAGTCAGCAGCGGGCCTCACTGTACAGTGAGATCGACATTCCTTCCCCTGCTCATTTTGCTCATTAATGAATTTTCCTTCTGACTCTTGAGTTCCAAGAGAGGAGCTGGCACTCCAAGTGCCCTTGGACGTCGAGATGATATATGAAATGTCTGTGCGATTCAAATGGTGACATTTATGTTCCCTAACATCGAGCTGTATATACACACACAGTAAATGTCACAGGAAGGAGGCCAGGGAGGAGGAGAAGGGTGGGGGAGCCAAGAGGAAGGAGGGGATGAAGGGAGAGGAGGAAGGGGGCGGGGCATTGGGGAGGGAGATGACATGAGTGACAGTGAGGGCAGGGATGTGATAAGGTATGGAGCAGAGAGGACATTCCTTAAGATGTGTTAACCTCCTAACCTAGGGTTGGCTTTGGACCAGACCTGTGACAAAACAAATTAAAAGTCCTTGTCTGTGGTCCTCTGTGCCTTGGCCCACAGCCGTGCCCCTGTTTGCTCAAGTCCCCACCCTTCGTCAGCGTAAGGAGGGAATTTACAGAACGCACAGAGATTCTGCCTGACCTTACACAGGACGTCGTCTTATTTCAGGAAGATAATCCTAAATTTCCTCCTTCCTTCAAAAGAAAGAATTGTTCGGGAAATGTCCCGAGCCACGGTCTTTTAGGAAAGTTTATAATTTCTGGCCGTGAGAAGAGGCGCACTGAAGCTGGGTCACCCTTTGGTTTGGTCAGAGGTCAGATGGACAGGATGAT
Organism: Macroglossus sobrinus; assembly: GCA_004027375.1. Taxonomy (NCBI): domain Eukaryota; kingdom Metazoa; phylum Chordata; class Mammalia; order Chiroptera; family Pteropodidae; genus Macroglossus; species Macroglossus sobrinus. The sequence goes on from PVKZ01003547.1 coordinate 88,981, forward strand.
TTTTGGGTGAGACTTTTGTTCAGCCCTGTTGTCTGGAGTGCAAAAATTCTTTTAGCGCCAGAGGATACAACCACACTGATTTTCTTCGTTTTCTTTCTTTTTTTCTCTATTCTCAGATTCTTGCCACAGTTTGTTTTCCTTCATGAGAGTCTAGATAATTTGGGGACATCTAGGTACCAACATTCTCTGTAAAGCCTCTTCACCCTATCTCTATGAATTCCAGAATTTCCAAGGAAATCCGTTTTTCTCAAAGTAGCAACATACAGCCACGATGAACGCAACGAAAGGAAGGTGCTAGTCTCCATATTCTTCCCCTTCCTCTCTTTCAAAGACACCCGTCTGGGCTTGCAATCTGAAAGGAGTGGGTACTGAGTTTTCGAAAGCTGTCGCCTGGGGGCCAGAGGAAGTTGGCAATCGCGACACCATCCTAACTTTGGCTAAGAAAGATGTCAAGGTGGGCCACTGACTAACCCCCACGTTGTCTTTGGAGAGTGGGAATTTAGCTCAGAACACATCTGTAGAATGCACATAATATATGCAAAGTTCGTACGCAGTAAATACTTTTGGATAACCTCTTCAATAAAATCCCTAATTTTCTTTCACAAGACTACGCTTTTGGCACCTACGGGTTTAGCGTTTGAAATGCTGTGTCAGCATGGCGGAGGGCGCGGGGTAAAGCAGGTCAAGGGCAAACTTCTTTCCAAGTTCAGGAAACGCATTCATGACTTGACTACTTAAATGCAGCTTATCCAGAACTTATCTGTACTAACTGAGCTGCCTAAAGCACAGGGCTTACTTCTCCAAGCACCTAAGCTCACCCAGGGTATCGATGCAAATGCCTGAGCATCATTCCAGCGGAGGAGGCACCAGTTTCAAAGAGCTGAGGTCTTTTAAAGATGCAGCGAAGTTTAACGATTACCTGGGGCCTAGTTCGTCCTCACACCGCCAGGTGAATTCTCCGAAGCTCTCGTAGTGCTGGTTGTAGTGGTAGAGGACTCGGTGCAGGGTGGGGGAGCCGAGGTCCAGAAGGGTGTTGTAGGCCGTCTGTTGCTCCTTCCCGCTCGTGTAGCCATTGAAGAGATTGTAGATCTTGTCTGCTATTTCTGAGGATGGCAGATAGGCCAATAAATAAGATTATACATATGTATATAAATGATGTATGCAGGCCCGTATGTAGGCATGTGCATGGATGCATGCATGTACACATATACATGCACACGTGTGTGTGTGTGTGTGTGTGTGTGTGTGTGTGTGTGTGAATTACTTAAAGAATGCTGAGCCCAGAGCATGGAGAAAGTGGGCTGACGAATTCACTTTACCGCTGCCTCATCAGGTAAGTCTTAGAATAGAAAACCTCCAAGGTCCATGTCAGTTATAATATTCTGTCTTTACCCATGTTTCCTAAACATACAGAGCCTGAGGCAAAGCTCATGGATTAATACTTTATTGGCAAGTGCGACCCCAGGGAAGCATGAGGGAGGACAGAGGGAAATGCGACAAGAAAGGAGGCAGAGCCAACAGAAGGGAGTGAGCTGGTGGCTGCGTTGGCCAGAGGGGACGTAGGAAGGGACCGATCCCCACTGGTCCATGGGGTGAGGGGGAAGGAAGAAGACTTTAGCTCCAGCTCCGCCCCGCGGTTGGTCCCTGTGCTTCGCATCTGCCCCTCGAGGCATCCCCTCACCTGTACTTCTAGCTGAGTTTGCTTGGGTACCAAGTGGGCCCTACACAAGGCAGTAGGGAAGCCCCGGGCAGCCAGGGCAGGCATTTGGCTCAGGGGAGCAGTGAGGCAGTGTCAGGTCCCGCCTCGAGCCACTTGAACCTGAAATAGCCACCGTATCAAACGCGACCTGGGCCCATGACTGCAGAAGCTTTGCTGGGGCGCCCGAACTGGATATGAAGACACGCCCACCGACCCATAGATAAATTCCGGTACATTCTGCGGTTCCGAATGAGCAATCTTTCTGCTTAATTTATACCTTTTATACTTCTGCCTGGAAGGCATGCGTTGCTAAGCTGAACTTCGTGATGTGGCATTTCCTCCTAGAGAGTTCAAGGCATTTTATCATGCAATGTTTTCTCATTAAACCTGTCATAAAGGAGATTTGTTTACATTTCCTTCCTAAACAGCTGGGAACTAAGATGGGCGCGCGATGCTTTGTTTCAGCACCAGTGTTAAATCTGGAGATGAAGACGCTAAGTCTATTTAGGTTTCCAAGCCAGACTGCCCATTTGATGCCCTGTCAGCTTAAAGGCACAGCAACCTGATTCCTTGTCACAATTCTCAGTGAATCCAGGGCTGCTGGTAGTGACAGTCATCCCTGCAGGAGTCTCCTGGGTTGGAAAGCACACATTTCTACCCCTGCTCTGCCCAGACATTGAAATTTCCTTCCTTTTCCATCTTGCCCATTGCTAATGAAGACAGGAGCCCAATCTTACTCCCTCGGTGTTCTGAGAGGCTAGCCCAAGGCCAGACAATATAGTAGATTAAAAAATGTTATCTAAATGAAGGGAACTCACGACTTGGGAGCATTGTGACTCTACTTTGGGGGAGGATTTCTCAGTGATATCTCTCCACACCAGGCTCTACCGGTCTTTTAGCAACCAAGGTCTTCCAGCCGGCAACGTTAGCTGCGTTAAAAATAAGGTCAGTTCAAAAATCCTTTTACATTTTCGGGATTTTAAAATCCTCAGGTGGTTAAAATAGAGTCAAGAGATTAAAAAGGAAAGTGATTTAGAAAATTAAGACCTAAGGTATCCTCAGTTATTTAATAAAGGCCTATTGATTGCCAAGAGCTTTACGTATGTGAATTTCAACCCTCACGCCACCACGGCAAGGCGGGTATGACTGTCCCTGGTCTACAAATAAGGACAATCATAGAGAGGCAAAGTTACCCGCCCCAGGTCACAGAGCCAGTGAGGGCTGGAGTCAAGATTTAACACTATGTCTGTCTTCCTTTGCCCTCATGTACTGATGCCCAGGGGGTGGCAGTGTTTAACCAGCTTAATACAGGAGGCAGTCTTGGGGGATGCAGTTATGGGGCAGCTACTTCTAGTAGAGGACAATGCCCTGGTTGGACCACAGATGCCGAGTGAGAGGAAGTCCTAGTCGACATCCGTCACTTCTGGAGTGGGGGCAGGAAGAAGCGGAGGGACCATTCTCAGAGTCACGCTGTGTTCGGTGGGATGCAGGGAGTGGGTAACAGGGGAGGAAAAGTGCGGGTGATGAGGCCGGATCCCAGGTAGGGAGATTTGGGGTTCCTCTCCCACCCTTTTACTGATATGAATCTGTCCTTAATTCTGGGGACGGGCAGTAATTCTGAGCCCTGGTTGTGGGGGTCTCCGTGAAGAGGTTCCTCAAACGCCGACTATTCCCCCATCACGACAGTGGTGTCCAGCTAGAGGAGGCTGGCGCTGCCCATCGGCAGCGGCCTGTGCACCTGAGACCAGGTGGGACGGGCCCTGGGTCCTGCACGAAGCTCCCGAAACCAAGAGAATCGAACTCCAGGGCGTGCGTACAAGCCCACCCGGGTCAGTAAACAGGACGCCGTGATCAGAACCATCTACATGCTGGTCTGCTACAGCTCGAGGGTCTCTGGCTCCTCTCTCCATTGAGGGAATTTAGAGGGATGACTTCATTCACTGTCATAGCATCTCAAGAAGTCACTAACTCCAAGAGCAGAATAGAATACAAGGCATTTTTCTTTTCTTTTTTTTTTTAGTGATCCTTTCACCCAGCTTTCAGCTTCACTGAGGACCCGAGTTACCTGAGCTAGGACCTGTCTTCCCTGTCTGTAACACGCACGATGTTCATAACGGTTAAAATGCAGGGGAAGAGATGGCAGGGACCCTGCACACACAGCCTCAGCACGAAAAGGGAAATGGAGGGATTAGAAGGGAGCTGAGATCTCTCAGGAAGCAGAATAAATGCCCAGGGCGGGGACCGCAGCCTCTGGGCGGGATGCGAGGAGGCTTCCGCCGGGGGGTGAGGCTGAACAGGGCCCCAGGAAGGCGACGCTCCCGTGCTGGACCCTGAACTCTCCTCCTCCCCCACTGAACTCCAGGTGGCTCCTTCCGATTCGCCTGCTGCCACCTTCCTCACAGCGAGGGGAGGTCCCCAGAGCACCCTCTGCAGACCCGCTGGCCTCCGTGTCTCTTACCTTGGGCTTTGACGTCATCCACCACGGGGCAAGGGGTCTTCACGATCACGTCGCTTGGCCGGGAGCGCCGTCCTGTATTGTCCACTCCCCACAGGGTGAACCTGGCAGGGAGGAGAGGGTGTGGTCGTTGGAGGGAACCAGAGGCCCCTGCCGACGGCCAGGCTTCGCCTGGACAGGGGCGTTTGCCCCCGCTGTTCCCGTCACCCGGCGGTGCACTCATGGCCGCATGCACTCTGGAGCCTCACTCTGCTTCCAAGTGACGGGCTGCCAGCAGAGCCTGGCTCTGGGCACCCCTCCCCTTGCCGTGACCAAGCCACAGCCCTTAGCCACGTGCGAGTGCGCGCGCGTGTTTTTGTGTGTGTGTCTGTGTGTGTGTGTGTCTGTGTGTCTGTGTGTGTGTGTGTGTGTGTGAATCAGCATGGCCTGGCTTTGGCTAGCTGCAGGGCTGGAGGCTTAGAGGCCTGACACTGGGTGTGCCCGGCGTACCCTTGCTTCCTGTCAAGGGCTGATGCTCCCCGTCCACATGGGACCTCTCCAAATCTGGTCCCCTCTGAGTTTCCTGTCCGCTGTCACGTGCCCAGTAAGGCAGTGGCTCCGCAGTGAGCCCATGCGGTGTCGGAGGGCAGTGGGGAGAAAGCCAGAGAGTCAGCTGTCCACTCTGGCCCCAGTTTCCTCGTCTCTAAAACAAGGATGCTGGACCAGACACACTTCAGGGTCTCTTTCCACCAGGGGTTCTCGGCTGGCTCTGCGCTACGGACCCTTCTCAGATTAACAGCTTTGGCTGCGTTAATAAAATGCACAGGACGACGAAGCCAGCTCCCCGTCTGTGGCCCCCAGGGGACGAGCCGGCTCTGTGCTTTACCGCGGGGTGCTAAGGTCCCGCGGCTAGGTCCCCCTAGGACGCAGGAGTGGCCGGGCGTGAGGCACAGCGTGAAGGAAACGCAGACCCTGGTTCAACCCTTCACCGCCCTCCCCGCCCCAGACGCCAGCTGTGCGCTCCTGGGGACGCCACTCGGCATTGCTGGACCTCAGCTTCCTCAACCGTGAGGTGGGAGCAGTAACGTTAACCTCGCAGGGTCAGGGAGGGTTCCCAGAGGCACCCACACCCGGGAGGCGCCCCGTAAATGAAGGCTGCCTCCCTCTGTTTCATAGGGAAGAAAGCTTAGCTGCAGAGACGCAAAGCGCCTCGCTGACAATCACCGGGCTTAGGGTGCATGTGTTCTCAAGGGTTCCCCCGGGGACCCTCTGGCAGGCACGTGTTGGGGATCCCACTCAGGCCACCCACGCAGGCCGACTTCCTGCCATCTGCAGCGCCACCTAGGGGGGGCCAGCAGTTCTCCCTTCAGCGCCCCTTGGGACATGCGTGGTCTCTAACGTCTTCTTCCACCGTCCAAGTCCACAGCACGTTCTACAAGCCCCCGGGGGGCAGTCCTGGACTTACGAGGAGGGGCCCAGGGCGGCCAGGGGCTGGTGCTCTTGACAGACGCCTCTGCCAGCCTCATGCTCACAGGGACTCTGAAATCCCTAATTAACAGCTGTGACAGGAAGTGACAGGAAGTCCAGCTGCACTGAATGTGGGGAAGAGGCCCATGCTCCGACACCGGTGTTCTGTTTGCCTGCCCCTCCTCCCGAAGGAGTCCTCCTCCCTGCGTTATCCTTCCCGTCCCTCTCTATTTTCTGCCTCCCCGAGGACGCCACTCGTCTCCGTGGATCTGACTTTCATCAGCCCGGCCCCCGAGTTGCATTTCTTTTTCCTGTATTAGAGCTATGCGGCCCGAGTGTCAAAGTGCACGTTGCAATCAATGCCACTCACATTTCTAGTGCTCTTCATCTCTGAACTCTCTAACTGTGGGAATAGGACATGATTTATTCTGGCGACTTGGAAGGTATTCTTGCGACCTCATCTGTAAACTGCTAAATGTTTTTCATACGATGGGGTCAAAAGGTCCCCAAACGACATCACAGTGAATTCTGCCTCAGCCCTCGAGACGCTCCTGGCGTAACTGAGCTGCCATTGCTATCGCTCCTATATTTTGGTGTCTTTAATGTCTCCGCTTCACAAAGATGTCACATTTGCGCCTGGGGTGCAGGGAGGGGTGGCTAAGCGCTCAGGAGAGGTCAGGGGCTGCCCCAAGGGCCGTTCGCTGTATCTTCTTTGATGGAAGATGCTGACCATCCCCCTCCTCTATAAACTTCAGTTCTGCCGGAGCTAGCTTTCTAAAGCAGGTTCTTCATGTCCTGTTCTTTTCCTCCAAAAAAGAAAAAAAAAATCAGTCTCCTCTGACTTAGCAGCATTCCCACTACTCTCCTAGTTTCGTTTTCCTCCGTCCCCTTTGCTCATCGTCTGCTTCCACGCTGTGGACGACGGTGCTCCTTGCCCCTTCGTGCGTCTTCGCTTTTCCCCTGCGGCTTCCTTGGCCCGGGGGGCCTTCTCCACCGTGACTCCACCTCCTGACGCTCTGCACAACCCACGCAGATGATGTGCACTCGAGTCAGAATTAACCGCTTCTCCCCTTTCTCTCCTACGACACGCCCCTTGCTCTTCCCTCTAGCATTTACTTAATTCTGCCTCATACTCCTTCTTCGTGGCAAACTCTCTGAAGAACGAGACTCTATTTTCTCTCTAGATCCTCTCTCTCTAAGTGCCTAGAAGTTTCCGTACGATGCTGATCAGGACAAGACTTGAGAGACTGCAAATATTTTCCCAGGCCTCTACAAGAACCCAGCTAGCCAAAAAGAACCGGCGAAAGACCCGGGGGTGTGCAGGGCAAGGAAGAACCAGGCCGTGCGTGGCACTCACATGTAGATGGTGTCGGCCTCCAGGCATCGGATGATGAGCGAGATGGTGGTGAGCTGCTTGCCCGGCACCTGAGAGGGCATGGCGCAGGGGGACTTCGCTCCGGAGATGATGTCATCCACGAAGCTCAGCACCGTTTCTGCCCGGAGGGGAAGGGACGGAGAGGGCGTGAGATGCCATGGTGGCCGAGCAGGGCGTCGGGGGTGGGGGCAGGATCGGGTCGGGGGTGGGGGCAGGATCGAGTCAGCGAGAACATAACACTCAGGTCACTAGGTCCCCCGTCTCCCCAAACCCCAAGAGTAAAGAAAGGAGACCTAGAGGAAACGGTCTTTTTTTTTTTTTTTTTTGGATGGTTTCATATTTAACTCAACAATTTAGAGCCAGTTGTCCAGAGTTAGTTCGGAAACAACTCAGGTAAGAGGGAAATGCCACACCTGCCAACGTTTTTTCATGAAACGTCCTCGGCACCGGCAGAGAATAGCTGTTCTGGTCAGTGGTCACCGCCAGGCGCTGTGGCATCTACACTCGGGAACAGGGCCTCGGAAGAAGCCACAGAGAGGCCCGAAGGCCCCGCGTGTGTCCCCAGACCCCAGCCAGCGTTTCACCAGAAGGTATTTACCCCGAACGGGGCTGTGAGTGCCACCACGCTGCTGGCGACCGCACTCACGTGCAAGTTTCAGGGACAATTTGTGTTGACATTTCCTGCGTGCAGACAGGGAAAGACTCATGCACAGAATGTTTTCGTGGGGTGTTTTCAGTCCTTGAAGAGTTTTTCCTTCTAGAGGGACCAGGCGTAGCGGAGTTTGCTTTAGGACAAGGCAGGGGGCGAGCGAATCTGTTTGCACACGCCTTTGACCAGAGGCGGGGATTCACCAAGAACACTTTCTTCTGTAATCATCGCAGTGGTTAGCACAGAATTGTTTCCCAGTTGTGGGCTGGGGACAACAAGTGTGTTGTTATTCCTTTGCAAGTATGCCTAGGGGCCATGAAATGGACACCTCTTCCATCCACAAAAAAAAAAAACAAAAAAAAAAACAAAATCAAAACAAGACTCAGTGCTCACCATGCAAAATCTCTTAAGAGGACAAGATGGCTGCTGCCTCGGCTCCTCCCACATCACTCTGGAGTGCTGGCCTCCTGGGACCGAGCCAGGAGGCAGACCCTGTTTCCTTCCTATCTGCCCCCGTGGAGCAGGCGAGGCCCAGGAAGTAGGGGGTGCTCACCTGTCTCCACTTTGGAGTGGTCCGTCCTGTCCGTGACCTTCTCTTGGCGGATGAGGTAATCTACGATCTGCACCCCGATGGGAGGCTCCAAGTGCTCCCACTCCAGGACCACGAGGGTGCTGCTGGGCTCGTGCACCGTGGACAGTCTCAGCCTGAGCGCAGACAGGAAGAGGCGTGAGACGGGGACCCCGCTGCGCCCCGCGGTGGTCTGCTGCCGCTGCGGGCCACCTCCTCAACTGTTACCCCTCACTCTTCTTTCTAATCTTTTCCTTAAGCAGCCACCATGACGATCTCTTTGAGGGCGTCCCCTTCACTAGGGGGTAAAGGTTCTCAACGATCCCTAAAATCTTTATTTCCCTAAGTGCCTGTTACAGAGTCGGAACTCAACACGTGCTTGGATTTAAATTAGTAGGTGAGTCAAAGATGAATGCCCGCGTCTCACACGGTCAGTGGGTGGTGCTTTTGGGGTAGCCCTTTACAGGGCTGGAACATATCATTTCTGGATTTGCTCTTGGAAAATAAGAGGATGAGCTTATAAGCCTCGTACCCAGGCCCACTGAGGGTGGTGTCCCCAGAGCTTGGCATGAACCAGGCTGGGGTCCCCCTCGGTTTCTGCAGCATTCCCGGGACCTGCCCTGCCTGTGAAACCCCAGCTTCTGCCTTTGCTGTGTGCGCTCATGTATCTCCTCCCCCAGGCCTTCTGCTGGTTGGGCCTTAGAACGGGCTCCGTTTGAAGGTCATGCTCCCAGGGGCCTTTGCTGTTCAAGAGAAAGGTGGCCCCCTGTCAGGTTGTCCTCAGGGGGCTGTCCTGTGCCTACAAACTCGGGTTCTGGCTTCCGTTTCTGCCTCTGCTCTTGGGTTTCTACGGCCATCCCGATGTTCCTGATTATCCGTCTTCCCTCGTGGTTCCCAATTCATCGTTTTCCTCATTCTGCGTGCACTGTCCGTCCGGACCCCTCCTGTGCCATGCCATCCCGGGCCTCGTCGAACGCCGCTGCGGACACTCAGTCACTGTGACTGACACCGCGGGTGCAGCTCTCCCGACGGCACACATGGTTTCTATCTGCTGCCTCGCCCCGACTTCCTGTGCAAGTCTCAGGTTTCTCACTCACTTCCAACGCCCCGTTTCCTCCTAGACCACTGGCTTCTGGGGCTTTCCCCAGTTTCTGCTTCCTCCAGCCTCCTTCCCTCACAGGCACACCCCCCCTGCGGGGACCCCATAGCTCGTGACTACCCATATTCTGGGCTCTCCAGCCTCCACTCCGCTCACAGATGCCTGCCGTTAGCGCCCAGGGTCACCGGGCAGGGTACCGTGGATGTATCACCCCAAAGCAATGTTCGATTTCGAGTCCATGAATATCCACTAACCGCCCGTTGCTTAGAAGGATGTGCCTGGTGAGTGCTAAAGGTGCAGTGTGCACACGCCAGCTCCAGCCTCTTCTTTTATGGGGTGCTCAACGGGCAAACATACAAGTGTACACGTGATTATAATGATACGCGATGAGAACTTCAGCAAGAAGCCGTGGGAGGCCGTGGAAGCCACAGCAAGGAAGTCAGCTGGTGGGAGGATAATGCAGGACACATGCTCTTTAGCGGCTCGCTATGAAGCGGTGCATAGTCTGCGTGTGACATTAAAGGTGGAGTTGAGCCAGCACAGTGCAGGTCTTGACAAACGCATTAACGAGAGGCATCTGCAGAGCGCGGTTTTGAAGAAACAGCACTGGGAGGCTGAAGCCAGCCACGCGGCCTTTCCGAGAACTCAGGTTCTGTGGAAACGCGGATGAAGGCTGGCCTCCGCGAAGTGCGCGTGTGTCCGTCACACAGACGCGCGCGAAGCTGAGTGCATGTCTGTTTCCAACTGTCGATAAAAATTCAAGACACCAGGGTCTGCTACCGAACGACGTGGCTGGAATTCACAAGAAGAGGGACGTCCTGGAGAGATGTTCCTGTGTAGGACAATTTGGCCCCATTTGATCTGCACACGAGGGACACTGGCTTGTAATGACACGGCACTGTCAAGTGCTGTTGGTCTTCTTCCTGCTCAGCCCTGCCCCTCGCTGCCCCGCCCCCAAATCCACGTCCACGTCCACGTCCACGGCCCAGGCCAGAGTTCACGAGCGCAGCCTCGCTCGTCGCCCCTCCTGCCACCGTGCCCGGCTTGCTCAGCCCTGCGGGTCCCGGGGGGCCAGATCCTCACCTTGGCTTCCTTGGCCTAACCTCCCCGTGGGCTCTGTTCCCCCAGCCTGCCCTACCAGCACTCTTGATTAAACAGGCTAATTCTGCGCTGCCCCCCACGGCAGAGGTGAGAAGTGGTCCCCGCCTTGGGCCCCAGCCCGTCAGGGTTGACAGGAGTCCAGCCAGCTCGGCTCAGCCTTCCCCCGAGGGGAAGGGGCAGCGGACATGTTCGTTCTCAGCCACACTCTGTGCTCTGTGCGCCCGTCGAATGCAGACACCCCCTAACGTCCACCCCCCACCCTCCGGAGCATCCTTTCTCAGAGCTGTGGTTCCATTTCTCATTTCTTTGGGTTTGACTGAAATCTTCTCACCTCTGGGGTTCGCAGACTAGCGTGTGTGATGCTTTGTCTCCTCATCGCAGCTTGTTCATCCTCCCAGCCACCCAGGCCATAAGGCTCAAGTCCATTCCCGACGCCTGCTCCCCTGGCCTGCCCACAGGCACACGGCCCTGCAGGTCCCCCCGGAGTTCTCTCTCAGCCGTGTCCCCGCCTCGCTTCCATGGCTAACAGCATGGCATCTGAGCCGCGGCTCTGCTTCCTGCTGCGAGACCTTGGGACGTGATTCGACCCCTCTGAACCCATCTCCTTGTCTCCTACAAGGGCGGGGATAACTACCTAACTGCCCCCCACAGTGCCCAACCCCCGGACGGCGGGCTGTTGGCCTCCTCCGGGTCTCGTGACGAATCTACCTCCTCGTTCCAACAGCACCTTTCCCCCTCGTCGGCTAACCAGGCCGTCCCACATCCCCCACCTTCAAGGGAAGAAACTCAAGTGTCAGCTCTTTCACGATGCCTCCCCCAAATCCAGACTCGGTCACTCCGTTCTCCCATTTTCTTTAGACGTCTCATGCAACGCTTACCCAACTATTCCTTCTACTATTACACACCCGCCTCCTCTGGAAGATTCTAAGCCCCCTGAAGGTAGGGACTATGCTGTGTTTCCTTTCTGTTCTGTTCCCCAGCGCCCAGCCATCTGCAGGTAGCAGATGCTGAATAATACGAGTCTGCAGGACAGGGCTGAGGCGGGCACGTGGACGGGACAACACATGTCTGCAGAGCAGGGCTGAGGCGGGCACACAGCAGGGCTGAGGCGGGCACGCGGATAGGACAACACGTGTTTGCAGGACAGGGCTGAGGCGGGCACGCAGCAGGGCTGAGACGGACACACAGATGGGATAACACGTGTCTGCAGGGAAGGGCTGAGGCAGGCACACAGCAGGGCTGAGACGGACACACAGATGGGATAACACGTGTCTGCAGGGAAGGGCTGAGGCAGGCACACAGCAGGGCTGAGGCGGGCACGCGGACGGGGCGAGGCAAGGCACCGTACACGGGCTGCGGCAGAGGCGCGCAGGTGGGGAGTCCGTCGGCCCCGAAAGCGGTGGAGTCGCAGCGGCACCAGTCTTCTATGACGTCGCCCGTCCCCGAGCACCACAGGGAGCTCATGGTGGCCTCCTGCAGGAGCTATGAGAGGGGGCGGAGAAGAGAGTGAGTGCTGGGAGCCAGGGCTGAGGTGCCAGAATCGAGGGGCGGAGCACCGAGGCTCTGCTCGGCCCTAAGCAACGTACGGCCGGGAGGCCGGAGCGCCCCCTCCCCACCCTGTGTCCACAACTCCCCAGAATGTTGTGTGGGGTGAGCCGAGACCTCCTGGGACCTCCAGGGCGGTCCGGCATCCGCATGACAGTTCAGCCCTTAGCCGGAGACCTGAAGAGTCAGCCCCACCCCACTGCCCACCACTCTGCTCCGCAGGGCGCAGGACTGGCCAGGCCGGCCAAGGCCAGAGCTTTCTGCAGCCTCTGCTTTCCCTATGACTCCCTTCTCTGTCCCACTGTCACCGCACCGACACATAATTGGTAAATTAGAGAAATGAAACAGCTATCCTGGAAAATTTTAGGCTAAAAAAGTCAAGGAGAGAGGGGGGCGGTGGGGAGAGAGGGAGAGAGTGAGAGAGAGAGAGAGAAGACTACCCTATGAAAATCAAAACGTCCAGGTCCATTGCCCGCATGCAGTGTTTCTTTCCTTCAGAAGTTAGCAGAGGCCATTTTGGATGACAGCAGTGGAAGTCAGTGTTCACACCTCCTCAGACTGGGGCCTGCAGGGAGCGGGGACCAATTCCTGACCATCACTGTGATCTCTGTAGAGTTTTAGAATTCACGAGGCCCTTTTGGGTGCTACCACTTCAGTTTGAGCTCCGTGATAAGCAATTGTGACTTACAGTGGAGCACACGTAAGGTCAAAGAGGTCAGGTGACTTGCTCGGGGTCCCAGGCAGCGGAGAGCCCGAACCTGAGTCCAGGACAACTGACTGAGTGCACACCTCAGGGTCTCTCCATAAGCTCTCTTAATTAGCACTGTGTCTGCCAGCTCCCAGCGGGAAGCCCAGGGCACCAGGGGTGCTCACGGTACGATCTGCCTGACTGCACTCCATTCAAATCAAAAGGTGCATTAAAAAAATATAAGTAGGAAAAAAAAAAGATGGATTCTAGATATCAGTGGCCCTTGGCAATGGAAAAGATGTCAGAGAATGACTCCCTCCCTGCAAAAATAAATAAATACTAATAAAAAGGCTAAGATGCATCCCTGGTCTTCAGTTCGGGCAGCCGGGTAGAAAATGCCACTCACTGAGATGAAAGTACAAACAGGTATGGTTTGGGTTGGAGGAGGGTGAGCTCAGGATTGCTGGGTTTGAGATTCCTGGCTGGTCTGATCATTTGACCTACTCGTTTCTAGACTGTGATCACAGATCGGACTGAATATGGCATCAGAGAGCGTCTAGTCCGTAGAAGAACAACGAGGCTAAGAGAGGTCAGAAGACTGGCCCAAGGATACACCAGAGGGGTACACACAAGGACGCACACCAAGTCTCGGCTGCCGACGTAGCGGCCTGCCACTCCTCTGCTTCTTTACGCATCTCCACGCTTTGGGAGAAAGGGCATGATCAGACGGGAACGCAGAGGAGCAGGGAGAAGAGTGAAGACAGACGACATATCAGGAAGGGGAGAGAAGAGACACGATGGTGCCTGACCTCCAGCTCAGGCCCCGCGTCTTTGCGTGTAGAAATGGAAGTGTTCCAAAGATGGCCGGATGGACAAGATCCCCCAATCCCCCTCTCAAGACCAGTGCGGGGAGACAGGGGAGGGCCGAGGCTGGCAGGGAGGGGAGCCAGGAAGGGGGCTGCCAACGGCAGACTTCCTCCAGCTTCCTCACCGTGCTCCCCGATGCCTCTGCAGGAAGCAGGGCCTCCGCCCGCCTCTCCCGCCAAGCTCCCCTCTGCTCTGCAGCTCTGCACGCCCCGTCCCGCAGGGTGGCTCTGTGAGGGGGCCCCAATTCTGCAGGTCCCAGGCAAATGCACATGTGCCCTTGGTTGCCAGCTGCAGGGGTCTCGGGGGCTCACAGCAGACGCCGTGGGGCAGGTGAGGGCAGGACCAGGCATTGAATTAAAGCCACTGCGGCCGTGGTCGCCGTGGTGACCCAAGCCCCTCCTTCTCTCCATCCTTTCACGCCCCACCCCACTGTGGTCCCTTCTCTCCCTCTTTTCTCCCCACAGGCGCTTCTGCCAGATTGAAGAGGGATGTGTTGGCTAAAGGAGTAATTTGTCTTTTTGTTCCTGTGAAAACCTTATTTTCAAACACACAATGCAATATCTGTGGCAAAGGGGGACAGGCGAGAGAAGCACACACGTGTGCACACACACACACACACTCACACACACTCCTTCCTGTTGGCTTCTGTACCACCTATGAAATTGTGACACACCGGGTGTCCCTTATAAAGGAAAGAGAAAGCAATTATCACCCTGCCTGGATGGGCTACCTCTCAGGCAGGTAGCAGTTCCCTGCTGTGACTCTACTATGTCTTGTCCCTAAGGTCACCTTTGCCTATCGTCTCAGATGTCCCACCCCCTGAGCTTGCTAGTTTCTATTTTCGTCATCCTTGTTGGTGTTCTTTCTGTCCTGGAGGAGATGGAGAGAGGAAATGGGCTAAGTCACTGCCTGGGCCACATTCCTCCAGCTTATACTTTGGGGTCTTCTCCTTCTCTCCGAGCACCTCTGGGAGGGGACCAGTGGAGGGAGAGAGGGGTGGCCAGGAGATGTCGGGATAGGGAGCATGATATGAGAAAGGTCTGCATGGATGTGGTATTTGGTTCCTAGAGTCAGATGTGGGAAAGCGACCCCACCCCCCAGGCTAAGGTGGGCTGATGCCCGGTTTGGAACCAGTACCTGACAGGCTCCGTCTAGTCTAGCTGCAGCTGGTCCCAGGCTGGGGTTCAGTTAGGGTGGCTGGTCTACCTCTCATACCCACAGAGGAGGCAGAGCTGGGCCTCCTCCCACGAAGGTCCCTCAAGGCTTTCTAACAATGGCTTTGGTGCCTACAGATGCTATGTGTGCAGATGCTATGTGTTCCTCCAGCCCTTGTCACCCAGAGACCTGCACAGATGCTGAGCTGTGACTCCTACACCATTACCACGGGAGCTGTGGATGCAGTGATTTGACTTAATATGCAAACATGCAAATCGAAGCAAATTAGGTACCTGGATTAGCTAAACGAAAAGTCTCACCACCCTCAGTCTAGCATGGAGTCCCACTATACCCGGTCACCTCCCCGGGCCACCCGCGAGGCCCTCTGTTGTCGCCGATGCCTCCCAGAGCCACGAGTCCCAGGCCTCTTACCCTCTGGGTCTGGTTGTTGGTCACCAGCTCATAGATGGGGGCTGCTCTGGTCACCTCCAACAGGACTGGCTCGGCAGGGGTGTCGGGGCTGGATGTCACATGACACAAGGGGCAGGATGAAGGGCAACGTCCTTTGCTCTGGCACTCCATGCGGACTCCGGCTGCCACGCGCTTGGTGCCAGACTCGGACAGACTGGCGATGTATTCTGGGAACGTCAGCACCTTGGGGTCTCTCTCCCGCTCCTCGGACTCATCGGAAGGGGAGTTGCCTGCCAGACACAAACGGAAAGAAACAGTGAGGGCGGGGGGTAGAGACGAGGACCTTCATGGCCTCATGGTCCCCGAGTGCCGGAGTCAAATCCTTGAGAGGTCAGAAGTGTCACTGAGGGGTAAGATAAGATTCTGTCAGCCCATTCAATCTGGGGGATGCTTGCCCCCTGTAAATCAGACTTGGAAACGGCCCTTCCAAACGTAGGAGCAGGAGGTGTCCTTGCTGAGAATCCTCGGATCCACCAGCCCTCTCAGGGCACTTCTGCAGGATGCGTCTTCAAATCCTCGGATCCACTACCTCTCTCAGGGTACTTCTGCAGGATGCGTCTTCAGAATCCTCGGATCCACTACCTCTCTCAGGGCACTTCTGCAGGATGCGTCTTCAAATCCTCGGATCCACTACCTCTCTCAGGGTACTTCTGCAGGATGCGGGCAGGTCTCTGACCGTCTTCAGTTCTGAACAGCAGCGGCCAGTATTCCCTGCCTCGGTCCCCATGTCTACTCGATGGTGGTGTTAGCAGTACCTGTCTCTAGCACTGCGTGAGGACAAAACGGCAAAATGATCTGAAACTGCACAACGTAGTGAACAGCATGAGTGGAGTAATCATAACTCTCGGTAAGATGTGTCGAGCCTGTAGGCCCTGGGAGAGCAGCATCTGCTCAAGCCCTCCTTTCGCCCTCGCCCCAGCCCTCTGCATGAAGTCCCATCATGACACCCATTTTATAGATCAGAAAAGTGAGGCCAAGAGCCTTGAGATCACACAGCTAGTACATCGTGAGATCTGAGGTTTCAGTCCAGTTTTGTCTGATTCTGAAGCATTCACGGGGGAAGAATGGGATGTCTCTGCTTCATTATTAACCGACATAATGAAAACGGGGAAGAAATTTTTACTTTTCCAAAAAGATTTGTACTCTAAATCCTGAGAGATGGGTCCATATCATCCTTGATTGATGAGTAAAAGGGAGTTGGGTGGGGGGCTCTTAGTTTATTTTGGGGGACAAACACTGGCGACGCCTACTGGAAAATAATGATCTGTTCCCTGTGGGAGAAAGCACTGCTGGGCATTTCTCTCCCAAATTGCCATGACTTTCCATTAACTCACTGCTTCTAAAGGGAGATGGAGGTAGAGTCTGCTGACTCCAGGCCCTGGCTGCCCCATGAGCTCCCTGGCCCTTTGTCATCCCAGATGTGAAGCGACTTCCGCGAGGCCGGTGGGCTTCTGGAAGCGGTGGGCAGACACGGAACACCCGTGCTGGTCCTGGATGCATCGAGAATGCGATGCCCGACGGGCTGGATCTCTGGGGAACTGGCTGGAAGGACTCGCAAAGTGGTTTCAGAGGTGGCTGGGAGACGTGACTCGTTGGCTCGTGGCAGAGGTCTCTCTGTGGAGTCCAGGGAGCGCCCTGCGGCCCTCCCCCTTGTCTGCTGTGTGACCCGAGTTGTTTCTGCAGTCCTGTTCCTCCGACAATCCGAGTTGTTTCTGCACTGCTGCTCCTCCAACGAGCATCATCGCTACGCGAGTGAGGCATCCTCACCCCACAGCCCCACGGACGCAGGACGCCTCCCGTGAGCCAAGGCCAAGGACGCACTTGGCGGCTATCGGTATGGGATAGAACTTAGTTCACATCTGCGTTTCGTGTACTACTGGATCCAGAACCGAGCTCGAGCCCTTCCGAGGGTATCGGAGATCTACGTACCTGAACGGACCGAATCCAAGAACGGTGTCACTGAACAGGGGCCCCAGGAGCCACAGACCAGCTGGCCCCAAAGTCACTCTGAGCGGCGTGTCAATCCTGACTGACATTCAGGCATATGCAGCCCATGGCTGGGAGTATTTGTAAAGTGGCCACGACCCGGCAGGACCCTGCTCACCCAGCCCTGGCCAGGCCTCCCTCCAGTCTTCTTCGACAGGCTGCATGGACTGGGCAGGGATGAGTGGGGGTGGGATGAGGTCTTTGGATTCTTGATGTTATTTCTAGAAAAAAACAGGCTTTCCTTCACTGGGACAGTAAATGACATTTAAAAAATGACATTAAAAATGACATTTAAAAAATCTGGTAAAGATATAGTGCTTCTCTTCAAGATTAGAGTTTTAAAACTGTGCTTGCAGGCCTTAGCAGGGTGCTTGAGGCTCTCTTGGCTGGCCCTCATGCCCCTTATAATCAGATGCATTTCTTTATCTATCCACGGCCCTCCCTGCTGAGAATGCGTTCAATGAAAAGGCCAGGAAAAGGGTTTCCATGAAACGACCACTAGATGGTGCTAGCAAACCTAAAATGACGTCGGGCAAGAAAAAAAACGGTGTGATCAATGCTGTGACCACTTCGGGGACAAAGAAAATAAACTTCCGGAAAAGTAACACACAGCTACTTTAAAAGAAAGAACGGTGGTGGCACAATTTTTCTCGATCAATTAATAAAAAATGAATGAGCAAAACAATTCCATAAAACTTACCGTAAAGAGAAAAACACAAAGTGAGAGACACACGATAATAATGAAGAGAAAATAAAACTCACAAGGGAAAATAAAAATCCTCAATATCCTTCATATAAAGTAAAATTGACTTCAAGGGGAAAATAATATGCCACCAAATTCCTTTTCTCTCACCTTTAACCCCCAAATCCCCAGAATTCCCCCACCGGCGACATATGCATCCATATACACATATAAAACCCCTGCCCCGTCCCTGCTCAGGGTGTAGGGGCCTAACCTACAAACGAGACCACTAGGGGGCACTGCAACCCCAAACGCAGCCAGGAGCTGAGTGACAGACTGCCTCCCGCCTTCCAGGGCTCCATCATTAAGGCTGGTAATTGCTAAAAATATTGGAGGGGCTGCTCTCCTGGCTATCCCAGTTAAAACCAAGATGTGGCAACTCCCCGCCACCCCAATATCCTCCGGCCCTGCACAGCTACAAGGTTAGGGAGAGAAGAGAGGCCAGGCAAGGATGCCAAAGAAGATGGTGGGAGGCCACCAGATTCTTGTTTGAATGCAGAATTGTGTTTGCATTCTTCTCCTGAACACATTCCGGTCCAGACAAAGTGGGCCCTGCTGAGACCAAGCCTAACCACTCCTCTGGTCCCCTCGTCACACAGGACGGGGCTGTCTAGGGAGAGGTTGAACTGACTCAGAAGTCATGGGCGGGGGACTCCCAAAAGGCTCCTGCAAGAAACAGAGATGTGTGAGAGAGACACTTTTCAAGGAGGAGATGCATTTCCCATGCGCGGTTAAAGGTACAGTTGGGAAATACTCGTTAGAAGGATGGAGTCCAGTGGCGAAGGCCCAGGTAAGCTCCCTTTGTTCGAAGAGATCGCCTATAAGCATTGTGTCCAAGGCGGGGGAGAGAGGAGTTCAAATCCTCAAAGCTTCAGGAGAGTCTGACCTCTGACACTTGCTTTCAGCTCCCTCTCGGAGGGGTCTGTGAGTGGAGAGGTGCCCCTTCCCTCTACCACCCTCTAAATCCTGGGTGGACATACTCTGGTAACGTGAGACACTATATTGTCTCTTAATGAGATAAACATTCCGTTTCAACAAGCACGCAATCTCTGTACACATGAAATAAGCTACGCTTATTTCTTGTTTTAATTGCAATTAAAACTTGCAATTGACGCAGATGTCATCTGGTCAAGAATACCCAGTGTGGCCTCCTCTCTCCTGTTTGCAGAATTCATCCCATCGCTCACAGGGGTGGCCGAGTCCAGCCATGACACTCAGCCTTCTTACAAGTAGAACAGCCAACCTGGAATGTAGTTAACAGACCTACAACTGCAAAGCGCTTTACAGATACAGTTTGCTATAAATAAATGCCATTTGCTGGAGGCTACATCTGTATCCTGCCGCACACGGTGGATGGACTTCCCCAACAGAAGATCACGGCATGAGAAGAGCGGCCTTCTCGATGCTCCGAGTCTCGCTGTGGAGGTGCCCGTGGCCTCAGGCAGGTACATACTGACCCACCTAGACGCGGGGGCATACGAGGATGGGAAAAGCAACCGAGCCGTCCTCATGCAGGGCCTGCAGTGCTGGTGGGAGCTGACAGGTCGTGAAGGTGAATTAGTTGTTATGAAGTAAATTGGTCCGATTCCTGTAGGATTCTGGGACTGCTGTAAGAATCTCTCTCCTGAGCTGATGCCCAAGGCGATACGATGCTAATGACATCACAGCTAGAGCTACAGAGCTAGTTCATTAGGCAGCAAAGAAGCCAAATGCAAGCTAATCCGATCCCAGCTTCTGGAGACAGCTTCGGAGCCACAGGAAAGAAAGCCTGACATGGGGCCGACGAGGCGTGGCCATAGCACACTGCACCCTGAAGTCTCCCGACAAACACCTGCTCTCCACGTCCCACCCCAGTCTGTTCCTGGTCATGCCACACATCCTGGGTTATCTGAATTCACATTTCCGCCCACGCACCCAGGCTCAGGTCAGTCTCTCTGGGTGTTTAATTGTGTCTTTGCACAGAGAGGTTCAGGTCACTCTGGATGGACTCAAATTGGACTCCTAGACCTGCTGAGGACACGCGTGCACTCTGAGCCCTGAGCAGAATACGACATGGCGGACTCATAACCAGAGCAGAGAGGATGGGGTGTCAGCTGGCCACTCTGCCTACACCACCGTGTGAGGTCATGAGTGTCTGGGGTCAGGGACTGTGCCTTCCTCATCTCTGATACTCCTTGGCCTAGTTCAGGCAGATGTGGCCCCCACCTCCATTTATCTATCTTTATCTATCCATCTATGTATGTATGTATGTATACATGCATATGTCCATCCATCCATCCATCCATTCACGAATGTAAGATGTAGAATGTACGTATGTATGTATGTATGTATCTACCTATCTCTATCTATCATCTATTATCCATCTACCTCTGAATATATTTTGGGGGGAGGGGAAAGGGGGAAGTAAATATATTAAGTCATGACCACTGTTTTAATAGAATTAGTGGGGTGGTCGCATTGTAAGGTATAAAAATGTCGGATCACTATATTGCACACCTGAAACTAATATAACTATATAATATCATATACCAACTATACTTAAATTTAATAAAAGAAGCTTTAAAATTTGGTAAAATTTAAATGCAAAAATTTCCCCCCGATAACTCATCCAGCTTTCTTCTATCAGGTTCAATTTCACTGTCCGTTATTGCCATTGCTTCCCAATACTCTATTTTAATTTTAGGTAAGTTTATAGCATCACTTTAACAGAGAAGAATGAAATCGAAACGCATGTAAATCGTCTCGGGCCCCTCGCTGAAGTGTGAGTCACGTGGGAAGCACGCAGCGCTATTCTGTGACGGCTCCACAGCCGGACAGCACCTTGCTGTGCTTCCCCAGAGATCAACCTGTCTGTCCAACGGGCACCTCAGACCCAGCATGCCCCACGCCGCACGCCGTGCCCTGCCCCCGTCCGTCCTGCCCTCGCGGGTCTCAGCTCAGCCCACGGCTCTAGCTTCCTACTCCATCCAGCCAGGAGTCCCGGCTCCCTTGTGGGTCCTGTCCCGCTGTCCTAGTCATTGCCCAAATCTTCTTCCGTCTCTATTATTCATCTCCCCACACCGGCCGCCTCTCTGCTCACCCGCTGATGACCCAGGGCGATGCAGCTTACAGGGAGAAGTCCGAGTCGGTCCTCCGAGTTGGATTTCTGACCTTTCCACTTGCGTAAACTAAGGTGACTTTCTTAACCTTTCTAGCTCAGCTCCCTCGTTTATAAAATGCAGACACTAAGTGAACTGATTGAGGGAGGCCGTGGTGAACATCACCCACAAAGACAGTTCACTGCGACACAGTGAGTTCTCTCTCAATGTAATTATTCTCACTATGCCTGCCCACCTACCTGCCCTGTCCACCAGCCACACCATCAGACGGTGGGCTCCGTGAGGGGCGAAATTTTATCTTGTTCTTCACGACAACATCCCACAGTGCCAAACATGGCACGCAACTAATGCAGTCAGCAATTCATTAAACGAATATTTACGGAATGCCTACAAGTGTTTGTCGAATTAATAAATCATTTATAATGACTTGTACACAGAGTGACAGCCCTCTGTGTTCTGTAGGCACTGACTGCACAGGCTGGGTCTAAATTCATTTCTTGCCTTGCCGTCTTGGTTCATCTGAGATTTTCCATTTTTCTTCTAAGAAGAGAGACATTGATCCAGGGTGAGGTCCGCTGCTCTCGGCCACAAATGAGAATGGGTCAGAGAGAAGCTAGTTGCAAAAATAGAAGGAAATACTGCTGAAGTACATTTTGCAAATTTTGTAAAACATACCCTCACGTCTGAGAGTTTATTAAGTTTATTAATTGACTACCTTGGGGTGTGAGGATTTAAGCTTAAGAAAGGAGAGCATGCCGTGCTTCTCATGGCTAGCAAACGTGGGAAGGTCATAGCCACTGATGCTGCCGAGTGGCCAAGGGCATAACTGGTGTCCTGGGCCTGTAAGGCCACGGGCTCCAGACGGCAGCTGGGGTGGAAGGTGCATCGCGGGGGCTGGGCCCAGGCAGCTCTGGGAGAGGTGTGTTAGCAGCTGTACTGGAGTGCAGGCTCACGTGCTCCACGTCACCGGCGTGACAAGGCAGTGGTTGTGACAGCGAGAGCGAGAGAAAGAGGCATTCCGGTCCCCAAGAACAGCGAGAAGGATGGGACGTAACCGCCTGCGTGTTCTGCCGTTCTCCTGCTTCGCCTGTCGCAGCCAGCCCAGCGTGCAGGAGCCTCACCCCACTTCTGGCCGCACGCTCTAAACCCCCCACTGGCTCACGGGACGCACATCTTTCTTTTGGAGTTAAATACTGGGAAACCATTGGTTCGCAACTGTCCGACATGTTCGGAAAAAGTCCTAGCCCCAACGAGTTTATATTCTTGTCCTTTCCTACGAATGAGTTCACACTAAAAAAATAAAATCCTCTGTCAGGATGGACCCTTTACGTTTTATTCTAAAGTCAAGATAACTGTGTACTTCTGATCTTGTCTTCTTTGGGTATTTCTTCGGGAAGTTTCTGGAAATGGCAGATGCTCTTTGTGACAAGCATGAGCGGCATCTCGGGGTGTGGTGAGGGCCAGTGGCGAACAGCCCCTGGGCACCACAGTAAAATACCACTCACTGGGAGGTCGAGAAAAGGTGTCTTTTTGGAAAATTAAAGTTTTTGTTCATTGATACTTAGCCAGAAAATCCTCACTTTCCCTCCAATCCTTATTGACGGTTTTCTTCTCTAAAAATGCATTTTTTCCCCCAATTTTCTGCCTGCCTCATGAAGCACTGCCTACCAGACAGAATTAAACCTCGCCACGAGGTGCCTCTAGGTAATAATTTTGCTCATTAATTATGACTATGCAGGTTGGGAAGCTGTGGGAGACAGAAATAAAACAGCATCCAGACTCCGAACGACTCTGTAGAAATTGATGGAGGCTCTAAGGTTCCATTTTCTTAAGACTGACCCTCTTAATGGGCATGTTGTCAAACAGCTAATTGCCTGCTTGAGTTTCTGGCTAATTAGGCTCCAGCTAAATTGAAGGTTGGGATAAGTGCAGTGCTTTGTCTTTGCTGAACGTTGTTAGCTTTGGCATGGCAACAGTTAATTTAATGACAAATGGGGTGAATTCACCAAAGCCTCCGTCAGCCTCTTTTTGGTCAGTAATAGTGACATTCCATTTGGGATGAGAGGTCAAGT
Organism: Macroglossus sobrinus; assembly: GCA_004027375.1. Lineage (NCBI taxonomy): Eukaryota > Metazoa > Chordata > Mammalia > Chiroptera > Pteropodidae > Macroglossus > Macroglossus sobrinus. The sequence goes on from PVKZ01003547.1 coordinate 111,997, forward strand.
CTGAGAAATAGCAGGATAGCAGCGCCTGCCAAGGGGTTCATAACAGAGACGGCCTGGGCCCCGCCTTTAAAATCTTACACTCGGTGTGAAGAGGAGACGAGGAGGACAGCTCGGCGATGCAGCTGCTACTCGGAGATCCATCTCTACGCAGCCCGAGAACGAAAACGGACCCCAAGAATAACTGGGAAGCCCTACAGCTCTTACTTCTGAAACGAACTCTCTGATCAGCTAGTCCGTTCATCCTTACGGCCCTTCCCGGGTCGCCGTGGCTCCCACCAACGCCCCGCCCCTGGTAGGCGTTCAACAAGTGCACGGGGATGGACAGAAACCCCGGGGTTTCAGCGCTTTGTAGTCCCTGATTGTCTGCAGCTCCTAGGGGACAACCCAAGGCCTCGTTAGGGTTTGCCATACCGGCCAGGAAAGCTGAGGTGGCTCAGAGGGAGTATCAGGACGTGCCTGCTGCGGGCACACGTGTGAGGGGAGAGGCAGACTGGGCTGCGTCGTCCTCCGCATGCACCCTCAAAATGTCTTTCCTCCCTCCTTCACTTCCTCCCATCCTCTCCGTGGACCTACTGAGTGCCACTCTGGCCCCATCACCTGGTAGAGGTGACCCCACTGGTCCCGTGTCCAGAGGAGCATCGACCACACTTGAATCAGGCGGAGTCTGGCTTTATGTCTCATCTGTCTCCCTCATCTCCAGGGTGGGGACTTCCTCGTCATGTGTCCCTAGATCCCAGCACCTGGGACTCTGTAGGTAGGTCCTTCCTCAGTCTCGGCCAAACTGCAATAAATCTGTGTGTGCCTTTCTAACGCCCGCCTTTCGTACCGTTAAATGACTCCAATTTTTCATTCGCCTCTTACCGCCCATTTCTTTATGCGTCAAATGCTTTTCATGAGACTCCGAGTGAATCACCGAGACTTTTTGTTCTCATCAAGTCTCTCTCTCTCTCAGTTTCCAAAGGCAGCCATTGCAAATTACCAACTGAATGGCTTAAAACAACAAAAACTTATTTCTCCAGCTCTGCAGGCTCCAAGTCTGAGATCTAGGTGCTGGCAGGGCCCTAGGGAAGGCTCTAGGGAAGAACCCTTGCCTGCTTCTTCTAGCTTTTGGTGGCCCCCAGATTCCCTGGCGTCCCCTGGCTGGTAGCCAGTCTTGGTTGTTACCTGATTTTTCCCTCTCTGTGTCTGTGTCTAAATCTCTCTCTCTTTTCTCTTCTAAAGACACAAGTCATTGGGTTTCGGGCTTGCCCTGGGTCCACTATGACCTCATCATCTTAATTATATCTGCAAAGACCTTATTTCCAAATAAAGCCCTGTTCTTAGGTTCCGGCTGGGCATGAATTTTGAAAGTAAATTATTCAACCCACTGCAGTGTCCACAGACTTAAATATCGTGACGTTGCCTGGTGAGCCCTCCCCCGAGCCACGGCAGGTGCCGATTCATTCGCTGGCCATTTGGGAGCTGCCGTCCATCCCTTGGACTCCCACCCAGGGCACAGGGCCAACGGGACAAAGGAGGACGTTTCCAGCCCCATCAGCATCCCGAGGACCGGCAGCAGCTGTGTGCAGCTTCTCGTCCACGTCAAGATGAACCCGACATAGAGATTCAGAGTCACAGCCTCGCAGAGCTGCGCGGGATAATTCCCGCGGCTTCGCCACAGAGTGGCATGGAGGGAGGGCGTGGGGAGAGGGGACGGGGCTGAGACAGAGGTGGGAATGAGGAACCCCTGCGGGATGTGCTAGTTTCCAACCTCCGTTAGTAGGAGAACGACCACGGGAGGAGTGGGCGTGTTGCAGGCTACCAGGAGGAGCCTCCCACTCTCGGGTCTGGAGATCGAGGCCTTTTCTTTTCCGGTCTCGGTTTCCCTGTCTCGGAGACTGAGCCGAGAAGCCGAGGGGGCCCCCCAGACCCACAGGAGCAGGTGCCTTAACCTCCCCAAGAAGGAGCCAGGGAAACTCGGGGTGAGCAGGGAGAGAAGCTGAGCAGAAACGGAGAGGCTGCAGGGGAGCAGCGCTCCACCGGGGGCCTCGCCGAGCTCCCGCCCCCTGTGTGCGCAGAGTGGGATTTATAAGGCTTTCCTACAAAACTTAAAAACAAAAAAATAAATAAGGCTTTCCTCTGTTTACCACGCAGCACTGCTTCTCCACTGGAGGGCGCCCGTGAGTCCCTTCAGCTTTGCCAGATCCCTCAGCTCCCTGCATTCTGCACCCCGCCCCCCACCCCCACTGCCTCCACGTCCTGCCCCTCCTGCCCCGCAGGCTCCAGCCTCTGCCTGGTCATCTCTCTGCTCCTCCAGCTTCCAACATGCAGAAGAGGAGCACGGTGGAGGGAATCCCTGGTCAGTCCTGAAATGGGTAGAGCTGACAGAGGCCCGCTGTTTGCCTTGGGCCCACGTTTCAAAACCTCAGCTGCACACTGTGTGTACAGTGTGTGTGTGTGTACGGGGACGTGGAGGATGCTAACCCGAGTTCCATGTAGGTGAGAGCCTCTTGGGGCTGTGTGTCTCCAAGCTGGAGATTTCAGTGCCTTGCTGAGAAGCGGCGAAGGCTGGCTTATAAATATTTTGAACTACCAAACAATCTAGAAAATTTCAATAAATATGTTATTCGATAATACTACCACTGCAACCAGCAAGGGAACGTTGTAACATCTCCCTTGCCCTCCTGATGCTCATCTAGCTTCTCTTTTTCAAATGAATTTAGACGTTAATGCCTCTTGCTGCCCTGACCAATTTATTCTGCGAATTAATGATAAATGACAGAACTTAAAGTCTGGTACCACTTAGCTTTGCCTCACTGAAATTTATGCTGCTTTCCCACCTGTGGGAGCCACCGGCTCACACGCTTGTGGCTCCTGGTGGCAATCTTGGATTCTGCACAAGCCCCTTAGCTGTCGGTCCTCATCACTTGAGTTGAACAGGCACTGAGAGGACCAGGTGCTTTTCACCCCTCGGTGACCTGTGCGACCCCCTATTCTCAGACACCCTGGACTCTGCAGCTGCCTGCCCGACCTTAATGAAACTTTTCGTTATGAGATACGGTTTCACCCGGAGCTGCTGCCCACACTGGCTTGGGAGGAACACTCCGTGGCGTGGCCTGGCTGCAACCTCGTTTGTAAATGGGGGCAGCAGCTGGATGTATGGGAAAGCGAAGGTTTCAAGGGTAAGGGCTGGCGAAGAGCGCAGCACGGCTGCCAAGCCCACGGCTGCATCTTAGATTGCGTTAAGAGACTGCGGTGACCAAAGTGATGGAGAGAAACAGTGCCGTGTCAAGCCACACACTGCGAGCGGGTTCAGTCCTGGGTGACCCAAAAGGAGAGAGGCTGACACAGAGGAGGGAGGGCAGTCAGGGCTCCAGGGTACCTGGAGACAGCGTCCTATGAACAAAGGCCGAAGGACCTGGGACGGTTTAACATGGGTACGAGGGGCCTTGGAAGTGGGCTTAGCAGTGTTCTCTTTAAGTATCTGATGGCTGTCACACAGAAACGGGATCACGTGAGTTCTGTGCACCTCAGTGGGCGGAACTGAGATCCAAAGAGGAGATACTAGGGGGATGAGTTTACTGAAGTACAAATTTTCACTGAGTGGCTACTATGCGTAAGGCACTAACACACTTGGTACAAACACACACACACACACACACACACACACACACACACACACACAGAAGGAAGGAGGCCCATTTTCCAGGGTTCATGGGGGATGGGGGTGAGTAGAAAAGCAGACAATGATACAATAAGGAGCGATGTTCGAGGCCCGGGGGAGAGGCTGGGGCTCAATCAAGAGAAGGTTTTGAAATCTATTCTAGAGAAGGGGAGGGAGGCCCAAGGAAGACTCTGGATTCCTTTAGGGACAGTTTTTTCGTAGTAATTTGTAGCCGATACGAAGTTGGATGGGCAGTCCCAGAGGGGGTGAGCTCTGGGCTAACGCAAGTGTCACGTGAAAGCCAAGCCATCGCTTGTCAGTGATGTCACCACAGAGGGAGCATTTCAGAAAAAAGTCTCTTTTAAGGGCCAAGGGTTAAACTTCTACTGCTCTGTGACCCGATTGCAGTATTCCCCTAACTCAGGGGTGGCGCTGGGGACCTGCGTTTGATCAGGGACATTGAATGGTTCTGACTCCCGGGGGTGTTCCGATACCTCGCTGGGATTCACCATCCTAAACAAGAGTGATTCATTGTATAAACACTGGCAGAACACGTTTTAAAAATTCTACACGTAGCCCCAATATGTAAAAGAGATAAGAGTGGGGAACAGACTCCTTAGGCATTTAACATCATTACCGTTTGGTAAAAATAAACAACTCTATTATTTATGGAGCCGTTCGAGCATCTACTCGGAGCCCCAGGGTTCGAGCAGCCTAATTTGAAACTACTGATTCCGGCTCTGATGACATTGGCCTAAGCAGTTCCAGAAGTAACCAGGAGTGCTCCCTGGCCACGGGACCCCATGCGGGCCCCGAGAGGGGAGTTGCCACAAGTGGTAATCTATCACTGGCCACGTGCAGACACTTCGCATCCCGGATTTGGCTCGACAAAAGCACCATGGGGTCAGTCCTAGGTTGGGTGGTGATAATGAAAATCAGAAAACTTTTATGCTTGACCGAGGACAGATCTACTCAATCACGTGACTTCATCTCATAATGAAAGGACTTGTAGAGAAGTGAGAGGAGGAGGTGACAGCCCCATTCAGCAGGGACACCAAAGGGAGGGGCAGGTGGAAAAGCCGGATCGCATGCTCCCCGCCAGACAACGGTAATAAAGGGGTGTGTGTACCACAGACTCCATCACTAACTCATCTCGTTCAAATGCCATGGGGAAAACTTGACTGTTTCATGCAACTAAGATGGCGCTGTGATCTCCCATTACGTGACTTCCCTCCCTACTCTACAACAGTAGACACAAAGACAATTATAAACGTTAAAGTGACATCACTGCATCATTCCCGTGTAGGTCCCTGGCAAGGGAGGAGGCTGCTGTCCACATATCAGGGTCCCGCTGGCAGGGATGATGACCGGAAAAGACAGCCTTCTGGTCACTCTGCCCATCAGAGCCCGTGTAACCCCGTCTCCTCTAATGTCGCCCCCGCTCAGGCACGCAGAGCTTGTTTCGTCAATAAGAAAGCTGCTGGGTGAGGGTCAGTGGGGCGCAGCAGCAGCCGTCACGGCCACAAACACCCAGTCAGACACGACCCTATTCTGCCGCTGAGCCCGCAGACGCTCTGAGGGCGGGGGAGGACAAGGTCTGCAAGGCCCCCCCCTCGAGGCTGGACCCCGAGTGAAAGCAGGAAAGCGGATGTCTGGGCCCCGGAAATGAAGGGGAGGCTGGTGCGGGGGCGGGGGGCGGTGCAGCTCTCCCGTCTGGTCTCAGAGTACGCGCGGAGGCAGAGGCTGTGAGCGCATCACATCCTGGGCCACCCCGCCGCGGCTGGCAGAGGCCCGCCTTCACCCAGAATTCCTCATTGCATGTTATGGGGTACCAGGCCTGGGGTCGAATTCAGAGCTCTGAGACATATCACGAGATGCTCAACTCTTGGGGCTGATGTTTCCTTATCTGTAAAATGGGTTCATAACAACACTTGCCTCACCTGTTGCTCTGAGCATTAAAGGGATAATATGTGTGAAGTCCTCAGCACGGCCTCTGGTGTATTAGCTCTCAGTGATAGTAGCCATTGTTCAGCACTATATACTGATTGCCTACCACAGTCTTGGCACCCAGTAGGTTTTCAATAAGCACATTATGCAAAAAAATCCCCAAACATTGATGCTCAAAAATACAAACAAAACAAAGAATGATTGGTCAGCAGTAAGAACCAAACTTGCAGGCTTCAGATCTGTGGGAACGTAACCCACCAAGGGCACCAAGAGGTTAGTTCCCACACTGTAAAGGCATCATAATATGGGGGACAATACTAGGAAGGGCTCTGCCACGTACCCCCCTACAGTGAGGCTGCGGAAGCCACGACCCGCCCAGGCCTCCAGCTGCACTACATGCCTGGGACGGCAGGAAGGAGCAGGGCTGGACTGTGGCTGACCCTCTGGCGTCAGCCCTGGAACCACGAGGCCCCCGATGGCTCCATGGGATGGAAAAGGTGAAATTAAAGTCACAGTACGTGATAATGTGCTTCCACGCATGGTTTGGAGGTCAGGTTGCCTCGTGGTGGCTGCTCCAGCACCCTCGTTGTCACCGGCATGTTTGTTCAGAGTGACACGATCCCTGAAGCCCAAGGGGACCCTCAGAGCTGGCAATGAACCTCTCTGGGAGCTGGATAATCTTTTAGTTAATATCAGGGAAAAAATGGGTAGAAAAGATGCTGTTGACCATACTGAGCTTTAATCACTTCAAATAAAAACTCTACACTCACGGAACATGACGAAACTTTGATCCCCAAGCCAACCTTTCTAGTTACAAAATCTCTCTCCCTGACATGCAAAGCTTCCTGGATGGTACGTAAATGCCAGCATTTCAGGGCCTCCACGCCACGTCTTGGATAATTATCTATAATACTGAGGGATTAGTACTAAGAAAGTTCTAGGATTTCTAGATTCCTTTTTTTTATCATTAGAGAAAAGAGAAAAAGCGAACCCTTCCTCAGTATTAGCAAGACCTCAGGGGTTAGTCTAGGGTATCATCAATCTGGAATCAAAAATCCACAGAGAAACACAGAACATAAGCCACTTCAGATATATTAAATCAGGAATTCTGTCTCTAAAGCTTGAAGTTGTAAGACCCTGTATCGACTCATCATTTCTACAGGAACAAGTCTTGGCAGGATAACCCAGATATCGCCTTTATTCTAGTCCAGTGTCGAACAAACAATGACACGTGATGGAATGAATGAAATCCCTGTGTGCATGGGTACGTACACACACACACACACACACACACACACACACACACACAGACACCAATAAAACAAAACCTGCCCCCCCAAATGTCAGAAACTTAAATGGTGTCAAGAAAGAAAGCCAAAAGAACAAGACCTTTCAAGATGATTGACAAGAAAATTTTTCATTAATACCGCCAGCTTTTGAGGCTCATCTAACTTTATATTTTCAGAAATAGTAAAAGTAAGTGTTGCCAACAGATAACAGATGTGTGTGAGCAGTGGGAAGCATTCATCTCAAAAGATGGTTCCTTTTTTCTTTTTTCCAGTACACATCTTTGTAGACCCTCCTGATGCTTTGTCTTCATCCTCCTGGGACTTTCTTCCCATCAAAAAGTGGGTTGACATCAGGCAGGAGTCAGAAGACCCACACTGGAACTCAACTCAATTTGACAGAGCAAATACGAAGTTATTAAATGTCTGTTTACAAGGCATTGTGTGGGTCTTCTGAACCTACCGAAGTGAATTACGTGCGATCCCTACCTTCAAAGGACGTATTATGTCATAGAGGAGACAAGACAGATGTGTAGAATGTAAGTAGCATAAAAGAAAAAAAAAAGACTGAAAAAGTACCAGATGACATCAGGATGGTGGGACTAGTGGAGGCTTCACAAGACGGAGCTGCTGGAGGAGGCCTTGGGGGCGGGAGCCCCCCTGGGAACAAGAGCTACCTTTACGGAGGGAGTTGACAAACGTGTCCTGCAAAGGGCCAGACAGGAGCTAGTTCAGGCTTTGCAGCCTGCGCTGTTTCTCCAGCAACGATTCAGCTCAGCCTCTGCACTGAGGAGTCAGCCGCAGACAGGACATAAATGCACGAGCACGGGTCTGTCCAAAAAACATGCCTTCTGTGGACACTGAAATGGAAATGTTATCTCATTTTCCCATGTCGCACAATATTACTTTACCTTTTGGGTTAGGCAAACCCAGGTAGCAGGCCAGAGGTACCTGTGGGTCCCCGTGGCTGACCCCTGCTCTATTGAATCTTCACGAAAAATACAACGCTTTGTGACACCTGATCACACTGAATTCTTACACTTGGCTCCATGAGATATTATCACTTCCGTTTTCTAGATCCACAAAGCGAAGCTTGGAGAACGTAGGTCATACGGATTTCAAAGATCTTCCTTTTAACTACTAGGCCACACTACTGCTCAGTGCCGGTCAGGAGCTTATGGGAATGGTGGAACGAATAGGTTTTCTTTAGCCAGAGGCATTTAAAAGTCTAAAAATGCTTTTAACGAAGAATATGAGGCTTGTTATCATGGCTTGCTCAGGGTACAATCATTTTAGATCTCTGTTCTTTCTTCTCACAAGTCGAGAATGTTCTCTCTTCTTACAAGTCGAGAATGGGATGGGATGTAAGGTTTAATAACTGCCACTTCCCAGAACACGATAGTCTCCCACGTTTAAGCAGGAGAGCCAGCCTTCCAGCAGCAGTTCTAGGCTCTGCCCCCCACCCGCTCCTTGGTGGCCAAGAGTCCGCACCACACACGGAGGGCCTGGCTGAGCCCCACCGAGAACGGGTGTGCTGGCTGTCAGCTTCCAGGTATGACGGTGACAGATTTGTAACTCAGTCAGTAATGTCTGTTGAGGGCCTGTTATGTGCCAGTATTGTGTCTGGTATTGTGGGGTGCGCTAAAGTATCATACTGACCTCAAAGAATTTGCACCCTATTTGGATAGCAAGATGACAAACATATAATGATAATAATAATAGCAATGATAATGGCAGCTGCTCTTGATAAGACACCTTGGCACTCTGCTAAACACTGTGCATATATTCTGTCAAGTAAGAGACAAAGTGGACTCAGTAAGGAGAGCCTTATTCTAAAAGATTGTCGTATGGTGGGCAGGATTGGGCAGGGACTCTCGCAATATGAGGAGGCGGACTAGTACCATTGGGAGAATGCTCTGATAAGGTCTGCAAGCATCTTGAGAGTTAGGCGGAAAAAGCTTTTTCTTCTGTACAGAGAAGTAAGTGAAGCTAGAAAGAACCAGGTGTGGGGACGCGGCGAGAGGCCAGCCTGGTCTCCAGAGGCGCTGGACGCTGGCTCAGGCTGAAGGTGAGCCAACGTTCGAGGGCCTGGGGGAAGGAGAAAAGCTGAACCAGAGTTTGACTGAGAAGCTTTGTGTCCTGAGCGGGCCTCGGAAGAAGGAGAGCAGGAACATCGGGCTTGACACAACAGCAGCAAGCGTTCGCCAGAGCTCCACAGGGCACGGAGGATGAGGAGGGCTGAGGGGGGCAGGCCAGGCGGAGAAATGCAGACTTAGGGTGCATGGATGTCCGCGGGAATGGGAGGCAGGAGGCCGTAGTAACAGACGCGAGCTCGGAGGTCCAGCGTGACAACCACGGGGATACAACGAGGGGCAGACCAAGGAGTGTTTCAGAAGAAATAAGAGAATTCGGTGCCCAATCTGGATAGAGAAGTTTAAAGAGAAAGCTTCCACCTTATTAGAAGCTGCATTTAAAAAAAAAAAAAGAAAAACTCTCAGAAATTTTCTAAGTAGATTTCATAGAACTTTTGTTTCTGGGATTTGTTAATAGCATTACTCGAAATAACAAATAGACAATCAGAAAGACTGTCAAGCTCTCATGGGAAGGGGCAAGCTGAGTGAACGTTAAGCAGGTTTTTTTTATAAATCTTTGAAAAGCCTTTAAAATTCTCATGTGTTACAAATCTCAAAGAAGGAAATACAGCGTGCAGTACTGTCAGAAATCGTTTAAATACGGAATTCATGTCTTTATAGAGCATCTTGTTGGACCAGTGTGCTACAGAGAGCCCCTTCTGGGAAACAACCTAATAGATTTTTGAGGACCTACTATGGGCCAGATGCTCTGCTGGCCTTCAGCCTTAGTCTTGACAATCTTCTGCCATACCCTCTCTATCTCATTTTGCACAGAAGCTTCGAGTCCTTTGTTTAAGATTCACTCGGCCACTGAGCCTCCAGCTCCCAAATCCTCTTCCTCCCTTTCCACCATGCTTCCTTCTCCATCCTAGATCTGCAAGATCTTCAAAATCAGACTTCCTCAGCTTTCTCAAGAACACCCGATCGCTGCATTTTGCTGAGCTGTTTTTAGCAATTTCCTAAGCCCTTTCCTGGAACGCAGGATCTCGTGCATCGTGCTGATACCAGCTCCCAACCTATTGGCATTCGCCTGCCGTCACACACGGCTTCTGGGGGAGTCATCCGGATTTGAGATTACTCCCCTCCCTTTGTTTCCCAGAGCCCGACATCTATAAACATGACAGCACGGGGAGGAAGGGGCCCGGTGAGCCATCTCCCGCCTCCTGATGCAGGCGGGGAGGATGTGGAGAGGGGCAGGAGGGCACTGGCAAGGTCCCGACGTCTCACGCGTCCCCAGGACTGACATGCACACTGCAGCAGCATCAGCCGCACCAGGCACGCTCCTGGTTCCCCTTCCCCTGCACCCCCTCCCCAGGTGCACCTTGCCTTCCAAGTTCTTCTGTTCCATGAACAAACCTCGCCCTGTCCTCTCCTCTCCTTGTCCCCTGCCCCGGTCGTGGCTGCAGGGCTCTGACTGGTGTCCCTGAGTCCACCCGGCGCCCCTTGTTGCGACTCCACCCAGCGCTGGAGGGACCCTAATGCGGACACGTGACTGAGCCACTTGCCTCGCCGCCTCCCTCGCCAGTGGGTTTGCGGGGTTCCGCGTGGCCACCCTGCCTTTCCAGCTTCCAGCCAGGCAAGAAGTTCCTCACTGCCTCCGCTCCAACCTCGCCAGCCTTCCATACCTCGAGTCCTTCCACCAGCCAGTCCCTCCTCCTGGGGCGTCTCCCCTCCGGGCAGCCTTCTCACCTCAGCACAAGTGCCCCCCGGCCCTTCCCTGAGGACCTGCTCTCAAGAGCCTCTCTGTCCCTCTGTCACAGCCCGAAGTTCCTGATATTCTGCGCATTCCTTATCAGCTTGCTTACATTCCGGCTCCCCCATGTCTGCTCCGTGAGAGCAGACATCGTGTCTGTTCTATAGAATCATTTGTCCAATGCCCGAACATAAATATTCACTGAATGATGAAACATAAAGAAAGAATGATGAGAAATAAAGAATGATGAAAACATTCTTCCAAAAAAAAAAAAATAGCTGATTGAATCACGTGAGAGATTTTTCTTTGGTTCCAACATGCTCTTCCGTTTATCTGTAACGACCTTGCCCAGCCCACCGAACGCAGGATACACGCTCTACCCAGGCCCCGGCCTATTCATTCGCCTTGAAGAGCAACACTGTGGGAATTTGGAAGGAGCGACATCTCCCCTTTCCACCCAGGCCCGTACGGAAACGCAGAGGCCGGGAGAGCTGGAGGGCAGGTGTCTCCTCTTCACGCTCACCCACGTGATTCTGATCGATGGTGACCGTGAACCCGCTGTGAGCAGAATCTATGGCAGCGCCTCCGAGGGCTGCAAAGAAGTGGGCGCAGAGTCCCTTCCCTCTGCGGGAAAGCAGACCAAATAAAAATACATAAAGCCGTAAGCCCCAAACACATCAATACATATAGAACCAATTACCACGGTGATCGACTGGACCGGTCATACATTGACAGGAGGGGCCACAGCAGTCAGCGCAGCCGGAGGAGGCGCTTACGAGGATGGACTTTATAAGCTGCCTCTGCGGAGCCGACCCCACAGAAGAAAAACCCCGAGGAAACAGAAAAACATCCAGGGAATCCAGGCTGTTGATTTACCTGATTAGGTTGCTTTTCCCCTGTCACTGGCACTCACATTTCACCTACAGAGCACGTATTTTAACTGGCAGATTTATTGAGACATTGAGCTGGAGAAATGCTTCTTTCTACCTTTCTTTTTCTTTCCCCTTTTTTTTTTTTTATTCCGCAAAAGCAAAAACAGGCGAAGGTCTTTTTGAACCCAAGTAATTGTGGCAAATGTTCTAAGCGGAGGGCTCCCGTGGTATTAAATTTTGGCTGAGTGGGATGGACACCGTCCCCTGCCAGGCTTCCCCAGGTTGACGGGCTGGGCATGGTGATGACCTCGCCGAGCCATCTCTTCTTTGCAAATTAAGTTGGGCTTTACGGGGAGATCCGTGTGACTGCTTTCTGGAGCCCCTGTGCATAAACTGGTGTAGGGAGGTATTGCTCCCTCTCTGGCCTTGGTGGGAGGTCGCCAGGCCATGAAGAATCTATGGACAGCCCTTCACAAAGCTCCAAGGGGGGGATCTGGGAGTCCCACGCGGCCCAGTCCCCGGTGGCCCAGTCCAGCCCAACAGCACCTCTCCCCAGAGACGCCTGATGTTGTAAGGGGTCTTCCATCTAACGCTCTCCACACGCGCCCCTTCACCGCCCCCTTCGGTGTGACAGATTCCGCCCGAGGGCAGCCCCCTTCCGTGTGGGCACCACCGCAGCTGACAGAATAGGAGCAAGTCTGGTCCCCGAGAAACTTTCTAAGGAGCAGGATGGACTGGACCTTGCAACGGCTTCCGCTATCTCTTTCCTGAGTCCTACAGACACTGACTAGCCAACTGCAGGGGGAGAGAAGGTTAAGGCGAGGCTGGAGTAGGAAACCGTTACGATTTCCCATCAGCATCTAGCATCCTACTGTGCTTAGGAAGCGTCTTTTCTCACCTGTTGTTCTCCTGGTGCCCAGCACTGTGCCTGACCCACAGGAAACACCCAACACGCATTTCCACACAGACGTGTGAACATCATTACTCTGCAAAGGATCTCCTAGCCTTCCCTCCAGGGGTCGCGAGTCGGGGTCTACCTGTCGCTGACTCTGCTGCCGACAGCAATTTATCAGCAGGAAGGTCAAAGTGTGCCTGGGAGTTTTTAAGAGAGAGGAAGTTGATCTGATTGGAAAAATCATCTTCTTCTTATCAGTAACGGAGACAGAAATGGCGTTTCTGCAGCCTTTGACTGTTGTGACATTCATCGTCTACATTTTGTTCTGTAGCTGGAAGCTGGGGCCAGGTTTGAAAATGATGTCAACTGCTCCACTTTTTCAAAATTAATTACTTACCTGATCCATTTCTTGTGGATCTCTTGACGTTAGTTTTTTTCTCATCTATTTTTAATTTTCCCCTTTACACCTTTCAATAAGTGAACCAACTTTCAAAGAGTTCCATGAGATTCAGGGAGACTAGACTGTCTTTGACAGCAGAGAGATGGAAACTAGAAATGGACCAGAAATGGCTAGTGGCCAAACAGACGAAAGGGGGTTTCACCTAAGATGGATGTGTTTGCTTTGGTCAAGTACTTTCATGTCTCGTGTTCCAGTCTAAACACAGGTTACATGTTATACTCAACATATATCCCACTACCCACCCTCCTCTACAAAGAAAACCTTGCAACTTGCTTTATAAAAGAAAAGCAATTATAGAGAGGGTGAGAAAACAAAGCCCCTTGTTGGCTCCCAGAACATGAACTGGTAGTTGGAAACTTGGAACAACAATCACAAGCTGGACCTCCACGCCTGGATTTACTCCAGTCCCTCGTGGTTAGTCCTGATCCTGCCTTGGGCTTGATCATTTGGTTCTAATATCCAGCCTATTCTTCTAATGCCAAATTGCAGGACGTGACATTAACACACACACACACACACACACACACACACACACACACACACACACTCTCACATTCACCAAACCTGGAGATGTGGAGGAGGGGTGATTTAAGGGTGGGCTGGTGCCGGGGAGTTGGAGCAGGTGTTTGGGGACATGCTGCCTTAGACAACATGCTGTCCTTTCCTTTGGAATGAAAAGAGGAAGAGGAGAAAAAGATGGC